>JBAMJV010010115.1:0-57772 GCA_037951105.1 Echinarachnius parma
GGACCTAACTATTATGGAAAGCCATTTGTAGCCTTGGAATACAATATATTAAAAAAGCAATAAACAAGAGTGTTAAACTCTTTATAAATGTTGCATCAAGAACATATACACTGTCCTTGATACTAGAAAACATTAATGATTTGAATCAACATTGTATGCCTTTGAAAAAGCACTTTTACAACAATTCTTCAAAGAAACTAGTGGCTTTCCATACTTTTTAAGTCCAACTCAACTTAGGATCTTTGAGAAACACCCCCCGGTTGTGTTGACTGTCGGGGATTCGCCTCATAATTGCACGAGTCAAGAGTTTGGAAATGATGACGCTGATTTTTTGTACATGTGGGACTAACAAACAAATTTGCAGACGAGACATGTATTTATTGGTGAAGCCGCGGGAAACTAAGGGATCCCCGGATGCACTTAATATCCTCATCCTCTTTTCTCAGTCTCGGTCCCAGAGACTCCCAGGGTCTCCAACTGAGTTCCAACTAATATGCCCCCGTGGACCACACGTACTTTCAGCATTAGGGGAGAAACTACTTTTGATTTCAGTAGTGAGCTCATTTTTTTTAAACAACATTAAACACTCTTTTTACATGATGCTGAATTTGTATCGAGTTCCAACCAAAAATCCTCAGAGACTCATCATTCCTGCGTGAGTCCTAATAGTTTTGGGAAACTCCGTCTGACAAGGAATTCAAAGTTTTATGAAATATTTCAGGAGTTTCCAAATAAAAGCCCTTCATGAAACACATTCAATTCCCGCGTTTGGCTTAGATGTTTTCGGATGTACGTCTGACAGAGATGTTTTCGGATGTACGTCTGAATTTAAAGGGATCTAGTAACACTGTCCATATCCTCAAAATCCAATTGAATTATAGCGGTTACATCTTGTTGTATTCGTATTCGGTTTCGTTTTTTCTAATTTCCCTTTCGTTAAAAAGATATTTACAATTGAAGTGTTCAGATGGTAAACTATCCAGTGGATAGTCGTAACCTTGTATAAAGTCAGTGCAATGAGTTAGTGAATATCACTTTGTATTTTTGCTCGTTACTCGACCATTTAACGTCCATTTAACTTGAAATGTTCACAACATACCCAGTGGACATATCAGATAACAACAATATACATTGTATAAACCATTCGTCACCCTTTTTTCTCCACGTGTCAACAAAGTTACTATAGATCCCTTTAATAAAGTTCGATCTAAATCTCCAAAGAACCATTTTTTTTTTAACGGGTAAATACAATTAATGATATAACATAAAAGCTAACAAAAACAAATCGAGTGAGTAACCTGCCTCTGGCCCATTCCTCGGTCTAAAGCCTTTTGATCGTATAATTCATGCTAATGATTACTTTCAACTATATAATATACACATTTAGTTTTGTCCATTTCTATGTATATTCATGTATATGGTAAGTACGCATGTATAGTGGAAACATTCGTGACAAGGTGACACTGTCCACAATTCCTATTATATTTGCACCAAATTTATAGATGATTTCCCTGCCTCTCAAAGCAACGTGTGAATGCAAGGTATGGTAAGTTCACACGGAGCGGAAACATAATCAAGACGACGTATGTACGCGAAGCCGATACTTGAGCGGCATGTATTGACGTTTCTGCATTACTCATACTAATCTTGATAATTATGGCTTATCTATTTTGGGCTCACTTCATATTGGCTTGTTGTGTAGATTTTGTTTTTTTGACTAAATAGAGCGAATTGCAACCACATCATACTACTACTACTACTACTACTACTACTACTACTACTACTACTACTACTACTACTACTACTACTACTACTACTACTACTACTACTACTACTACTACTACTACTACTACTACTACTACTACTACTACTACTACTACTACTACTACTACTACTACTACTACTACTACTACTACTACTACTACTACTACTACTACTACTACTACTACTACTACTACTACTACTACTACTACTACTACTACTACTACTACCACTACCACTACCACTACCACTACCACTACCACTACCACTACCACTACTACTACTACTACTACTACTACTACTACTACTACACTACTACTACTACTACTCTGTCTATAATGCATACTTTGTCATGTCTAATAAACACTCTACTTCTATTGCGCAATCATATAACAACATCGATTAACTTTGTCGATTTAAACATTCTTAACAAATCACGTAAACAAAATATCAAATGTCAGCAGCATCTCTTCTACTGACTATAAGTTAGTATTTTTGCTCGAGGAAATCATTATGACACAGAATCACTGTGAACAACATGATAATTAAGATTATGTTATGGTATGTTATGTTATACGTTATGTTATGAACATAACTAAATGTAATGTAATGTTATGTAATGATATGTTATGTTATGTTATGTTATGTTTGTTATGTTATGTTATGATATGTTATGTTATGTTATGTTATGTTATGTTATGTTATGTTATGTTATGTTAATTGTTATGTTATGGTATGTGATTTTATGTTATGTTATATTACGTTATGAAATGTTATATGTTATGTTTAATTTTGTTAGGTATATAAGGTTAGGTTATATAGGGTACATTATATTATCTTATCAATATGAATCAGTGTACATATAATATAGGCTATAATATCTTCATATCCGAAAATGAATTTGTTGAAAACAATTATGATACATATTTAAAATTGTATTAATTAAAGCGGGATGGGGTGAGATGGGATTTATATACATTTAGGAAAATTCATAAAGTAATTTAGCTAAGGGACGTGAATATAATACAGTCTTTTCATAATTAATGCAAATCCCACTATCATGTCATGGTGAAAGAAGTGGGGAGGGGGGGGGGGGGGCATCGATATACACATAGGAAAACCCATAACACGTATATGAAGTCATAGAGCTAAGGGGCGTGTATACATTATTATCATAATTGATGCAAATCCCACCGTCATGTCATAGTGAGTGAGGGGGGAGGGGGGGGGGGGGGGGCATCGATATACACAATAGGAAAACCCATAACACGTATGAAGTCATATAGCCAAGGGACGTGTATACATTATTATCATAATTGATGCAAATCCCACCGTCATGTCGAGCCACGGTCGATATAATCACGACACTTTCACTATATATACACGCGTGCCGTGTTGTGGAAGGATGTCATATTTACATGATTGCATTATTTTTGTGCCGCCTATTCGATTTAGCTGCATGTGATGGCCGCATTTTTGCGCTGCTGTAAATTAAATATGTATCCAAGTCGTTACGTATACAGTCAAACCTGTGTATAGTGGACATCTAAGGGAAATAAGAAATTCGCCACTGTAGACAGGTTACCCCTATAGTGTACTATGGACAGGTTCATTATTTTTTCTTAGGCTATGTAGGGGATTACTGTTGGTGACCAATGGTAAGCCAGGTTGGCTGTTATAAAAAGGTTGCCATAAGGACATGTTTAACTGTCTATTATTAAAGGGACTTAGTAACATTGTCCAGATCCTCAAAATCCAATTGGAATTCTAGCGGTTCCCTCATACCTTGTTGTATTCGTATTAACAATAAAAGCATGGGACAGGTTTCGGTTTTTCAAATTTCCCTTTCGTTAAAAAGATATTTACGATTGAAGTGTTCATATGTTAAATTATCCACTGGACCACGAAAACTGTGTACAAAGTGAGTGCAATGAGTTAATGAATATCACTTTGCATTTGTGCTCATTACTCGGCCATATAACGTCCATTTAACTTGAAATGTTCACACAACACCCAGTGGACATATAGACGCAGTAAGGGGCAAATCGTTAATGAATTTTATTATAATAAATTGAATATATGAACATATTTTCGATCCCTTCAAATCATCAATATCCGAGGATATAGTACATCATTCATATAATAACACACAGGGATGACATACACATTGTATAAGCCAGGATATAACCAAGAGTTATAAATAGACAACGTGGCCTTTACGACGGTGTGAGAGAGATAGAGAGAGTGTCAACGTATTGTGACTAGCATCACAACGAAAAGGAAATATATAATTCGCCAACGAGATTTATTCACCGACGTATATATTTCGTAATCACTCGAGGAATCATTGACTATATATATGTTGAAAGGAGAAGGAAATATATACACAGAGCGATAAGTATAACGAATAAAATGAAGATGATTCAATAAGACGTTGTGGTTAACATCGCGGCGCTTTATCAGAGGTATATATCTACTTCTCCACCTATAAACGCACGCTGGAAACATATATATGTTTCTCGGGGTTATTATATATGCGCTCTACGTACTGTATGTTTTGCTGTAACACACACATACACACACGCTCTCAAGCTCATCTCCCATCTCTGTGCGTGTTATCAACGATCGTGCATAAATATAGGGAAGCATCGCGGATTGCTATAGCTGCTGACATTTCCGTACACAAGCGAACGAGCAGTGAGTGGTCTCTTTGCATTAGGAGCGGAGGACGTTTTCAGCAAAACCTTGGAACGGCATCACGCGCGGTTTAGCAGCATCTCGCAATATTTAACGTGGCGTTTTCCCGCCGCTATAGCCCGTATATCGTGTGTATACATACAATACATCATTACAATATCACTTTCATCTCAAAACATCGGAGCACAAAAAATTGCGGGGGTGTTTTTCGCCGATTATTAAAGATTTAATCCCTGGTTTTGTTTGTCTGAAGCATACAATTCGTTTACAACATATATTTGTTGTAGATACCGTGGATGTGTAACAGTTGTTTGAACGGCGAGTGGATATATTTCTTCGGATGCTGGATTTTTTTTGGAGCCAGCTTTGAAGGGCGTTCACATCAGGTGGAGATATATTGTGCGACTATAGTGCGCGTTATCCGTAGGATGAATGTCATTGATGCTGTTGGTTTCTAGCTGGGGCATCTCATAGAGGACAGGAATCGACGCGCGATAACAGCAAACAAGAGCTTCTCCTGGAATTATATATATTTCGATTTGTGTGACCCTATGGATTATAGTGGTATATGTTGTCAAAGCGAGTTTATTTAATATTTTGCATTTCAAGTTGTAAGAGTCGGAGGCCTATCTCTGCACATAGTATATATACGGTTGCACTGCCAATAACGGAGGAGACGAATCAGTATAGGGTTGGCTGCGTCTAAGGCTTATGGCAAGTGGTCAGCCTGGTTTCCATTGATGCCTAGTATCGAGGAATCTCCAACGATTGGACCATTCAGGAACATGAACGGACTACCGGAAGAGGGCGAGAGGAGCCCGACACACATGCAGCAGGGTGGTGGGGGTTCCCCTTGCAAACCCGCTAGACAACCTGACGGCGTAGGTCCAGAGACCTACGTCAAGCTGAGTCCCAGTGACCTCTCCGTCTCCTGCGAAGGTCTCACTGGGCCGCACAATGGACAGTCAGCGCTGTCGCAGAAGCAAATAGGAGGTGTTGGTGGTATCCAAAATGGCTGCGAGCTGGGAGCATCAGCGCCGATGGGGCACGTCCTCTTCTCGGCGCAAAGCTTCGACGAACTGTTCCTGGACAAGGCTTTCCTGCAAAGACTCTTCCTGTACCTGACGCCCGTGGAGCGTTGCGGGCTGGCACACGTTTGTAGAAGTTGGAAGGAGGTGTTATATCAGTCCATGTTCTGGAAGAGCGTCACGCCGATCCTCCATCGCAGAGACCTGTACGAGGAGCAGGAGGACGGCAGCAAGAACTTCACCTCGCTGTCGAGTTTCGAGCTGCGGGGCTTCGAATCCGTCTGCCTCGTCAGCGTCTCCGACCTGGACATTTGCGAGTTCATTGACCACTGTCCGCGCACGAAAAAGACCCTTCGCGCCATCTCTCTCAAGCGATCTACGGTGACCGACGCGGGCCTCGAGGTCATGTTAGAACAACTCGGCGCTGTCACCTCTCTGGAGCTAAGCGGATGTAACGATTTCACGGAAGCGGGACTGTGGGCCAGCCTCCAGCCGAGGTTGACGTCTCTCAGCATCAGTGATTGCATCAACGTCGCGGACGAGAGTGTGGCGGCCATTGCGCAGCGTCTGCCTCAACTGCGCGAGCTCAACCTGCAGGCCTACCACGTCACGGACGCCGTCCTGGGTTGCCTGGTCGCGCAGCGGTGCGGCACGCTGACCACCCTCAGGCTCAAGTCCTGCTGGGAACTGACCAACCAGGCTGTGGTCAATCTCATCCACTGCCTGCCACAGCTGACCACCCTGTCGCTGTCCGGGTGCAGCAAGATCACCGATGAAGCCATCGAGCTGATCGCTGAGAACCTTGGTCAGCTCAGGAGTCTGGACCTGTCCTGGTGCCCACGCATCACGGACGCTGCTTTGGAATACATCGCATGTGACCTGCCCAAGCTGGAGGAACTCACACTCGACAGGTAGGAGTCTGGTTTATTTGCTTACATTAATAACCTTTAATTCTTGATCAGTAGCGTAGCCAAAATCAGTCGAATGGTGGCAAGAATCATACGGGGGGGGGGGGGGGGGGCTCCGCCACCATCCTACAGTTCTACTCTGGTACTTGTCTTTGTTGACATTTGTTTCTATAATGACTTGTTTATCATGTTTGTTTTCATTTGTATTTAAGGTCCATTTAGTTACTATTGTTTTGTAATATTCTGGTTATTGTAAATTGTATTATCTCTTCAGGTAAGTTCCAAAAGCGACAGAGGTTTACATATGTTCTGTTACTGAAAATTTAGAGGTGAACATTGCTCGTGAGAAAATTCAGAAAAATATATTATCTAATAATTATGGTGCGATTTACAGTACTCTTAATTGGTCGCTTCGCATTCATAGTCATTAAAGAATGTATGTTTGTGTTGGTGTGTTTGTGGGTGTTTACATGTTGTGCTTACAGTCATGTTGTGCGTTTTTGTGTGTTTATGATTACTTGAAAACAGCAGGCGTACATGAATGACTACGTCTACCATAATTGCCAAGAGCCCAAGACTATGCTAACGGATCAACCCCTGCGTCGAAGGTTTTTTTTTTTTTTTTTTGCCCTGATGGAAACTCGGCTATGTGAATTTAATTATTTCATGCAAATTCAATTATGCCATGTAAATTGAATTATGTCATTGTCCTGAAAAAGCTGAATACAACTCTGTAGTTCTGAATATATAAGCTAGTCGTCGCTCAAAATCGTTTCTAAATATACATGAAGGAAAGCATGCAGAAGATTAACGTTGATTATCATGCTCCATTGCTCCAAGCCGTTCTAGGGGTATCCGTATTAAGGATATGGCTTGTAAATATATTAACTGCACTTGTAATAATAGCACCACAAATTACAACAATCTGATGTCATCGCCTTGACCACCAACATTTATATTAATTAGATTTTGTACTATTTTCGTACATGGTCATATTGACTAAATTTTCTATATAATATACACGACTATCTTCAGGTTGTGTTATATGTTTCATATACATTATAGGATTACCTCATCAAGTATCAAGTATCAATTGATACCTCTGTACCAATATAGCCTATATACTGGGATACCATAAAGAGTACATTCTACAATATAATGAAGCGGAATCAGCAATAGAAACCGATAACTCTTGACATATGCATTGTTATACAGTGTATAAAATCCGATTTTATACATTGTATAACAATGCATTATGTCATATGTAAGAGTTAATCCAAGAAATGGAAGCGAAAAACAATAATTTTGAGTGAGAGATTCTAACTAAACAGGAAAGCCTATTCCCAATAGGGAAACGGGGAATTGGATATATGATATTGATGACTCATAGCAAATCTCTTTTAATTAATCGCCATGGAATCCAATATACCACACGTACATCAGCAAATTGAAAATTCTAATTCCAATTATCATAATTATTTTGGCTGATTAAAATTGCGGTTAAGAATGGAACCGAGACTATAGTATGCATGGAGCGAGGACTAATAATTATCTACGTTTTTCGATGACTCATGCTGCGTTTATAACGAGCTAGCATTTAAAATAAATCAGTCCGTTAATTATACAATTAGTATAGGTCGCTATAATTAGAAACGTTTTTATCATATGAATGTATATTACTATGTATAATATGCAGGTCTACCAAAAATGTTTTCGGAATGTCAGTATAGCGAATTGAAGTGAGGCTATACCGTGCATGGCAGTAGGGAATTAACCGTGTTTGAGTGTGACTCATGGCTTAGTCTATATCGGGCTCACTAATAACCTTCCGATATAGCATCCATACTCTACTACAACACGCCAATTTCCGCTGGTAATGAATCTCCGTGAACTCGTTAACCCTCCCAATGCCGGGTATTCAGGTATTATACTTGAGTACTTACGTTATACTAAACGAGTGCGTGTGGTAACTCGGTGATAATCTTCAGTTTGTGAGACTGCGAACTATGATTATGTACATTTTAACCCTCTCACAATCAGCACATAGGTTATGAAAACACTATAGTAATATGTTGACAGTGATAGTGTATATAACCTTCCAATAGCATCCAACACGCACATTTCCGCTGGTAATGAATCTCTGCGAACTCGTGAAACCCTTCCAATGCCGGGTATTATACTTGTGTACCCTAATTATACAAGCAACATATTATGCGTGTGGTAACTGGTAATAATCTTCAGTTTGTGAGACTGAACTATATTATATGAGCTATAATATGTACATTTTAACCCTCTCAAAATCAGCCTATAGGTTGTGAAAACACTATAGTAATATGTTGACAGTGACAGGGTATATATAATTATGTGTGATAATTGAATTATATTGCCGTATACTAGTAATGAATGGGAACTATATATATAGTTACCACTATCAGAGTAAACAGTATATGTGATAACTATATTCCCTTTATATAAATATGGTAACTAATGTATGGGAATTATATATATACACACTTCATCATCTCGAGCCCTACTATTCACAATATTATAAGTGAGAACTTTTATAATTATTTCCCTATATCCGTTTCTGCTTATGAATGCTTTATATAAACTAATTACACACATAAATATCCATAGTACTATAGTATCGGATTATATATTACTTCCCATATCATGGTGATGAATGTAATAATGTGAACTAAATTATTTACAAACTTACACTTCACTCTCAGAACATTATAATAATATCTCTACTGTGATACTATAAACATGATGCATGATAAGTCAGTGGCACATTTAAAAAATCTTATACATGTACATGATGACTATACACTTAATCAACTATATAAAGTGAAATAAACGTGATTTTCCATACATTGGTAGGCTACTAGTTCCTATAATTAGATTTTATTTGGTACATAATACAAAGTATTTAACATGGTGAAGAATCATTAAGGCTGCTTGCGAATATACATATTTAATGCGTGTACAATATAATTTCACTTTTATATATTATCATTATTCTTGGAGAATTAAATCGTTCAAAACCAAATATAATTATTTGTGTAAGAATATAAATACATTTGTTTAAAATTAGTGTACTTGTCTCTTTAAAAAAAGATTGATGTCATCATTAAAACTTTGTTGCACAGGCCCGTGTGAATTATGCAGCTTTTAAAAGTCACCACAAGCTGACAAATACATAATAATTATAACATAACCCACGTTAAAACCGTTTTGAAAATTATGCGGAAATGTCCATTTCCCATGATGCTTTGTGCCAAAACTTAGTCGCGGCACTTCCTGTCCAAAGCCAGCGTGACGTCATCGACAATTTAATTTATTTTCTTACAAAATGTAATTTGTACTTTTTTGTACTGATCCTAATTCTCGGGTTCGACTGAGTAAACTTTCACGTACGGCTTCAGTTGTTAGGGTATAAACTATGATTATGCAGTCTGGTTTTCGGGGAAAAGCAAAAGTCGGTGACGAATTTGGCACACACTCAAAATAATTGAAGAGGTTGACGGGAATCCACGGACTGGAAAAGAAATTCAAACGGCATTTATGATGTGGTTGGGGGAGAAGAATGAAGGGGACGACACCTCCCCCTTCCCCCCATCCCCACACACAATTGTTGTATACCCTCTCTACTTCACAATGTTATACATCATAAAGGAATACTTAATTGTATACTACAAAAAAATTGTTTATTAAGTATGTTTGTCGCCGTTTGCCAACCCCCCCCCCCCCCCCCCCCACCTCTTGGGATACGCCCCCATATTTGTCCTATGTCTAGGTTGACTTACACCGTGTACCGCGAATAGGTCGGGAAAGTGCCAAACATGGTGTCTCGCCAAATCCGCAAAAGCCTTTACTCACACGCACATGATCATGATGATGCAATATGATTATACATTAATGTAAACATGCAACTTTTAATAGGGACACAGTAGTTAAGTTTTACTTGAGAGGGCGCTTAACATAATTTTTGTTTAAACTAAGTGTAATATTTGGGTAATGATTATAATGAACACACATTGTTTAATCAAATTTGGTTCAGAAAAGGGATGAACTTTTATTATGCATCATTAACGTCATCACGATGTTTGTATTACTATTGCAAACATTTATTTTGATCCTAAACTACAGGTTGTAATGGTTAAATGCAGCTACATTATATCATTATACTAATGATTGAGCAATGATGCATTGATGAGAGATGTCCTTATCTCTTTAAAATTGAAATAATGGTGCAGATGTGTAATAAGAACCTTTTGCAAAGTAACGATCTGTTTTTTGTTAGTTTTTGAAGCTAAACGTTTGAAGAGTATATTCTTCCAAGTTGAAAGTTTGCACACAAAATGGACGCAAGCCAATTACAACTGGATCAACCAGAGTGCTAATTTCAGTCACTTTTCAGTCCCAAAATCACACACGGGCTTTTAATAATGAAAATGTGATACCCTTTATAGTAATACCGTGTATTTTGAGAACGGTTTATGTCTATATTATGAAGAGCTTATAGTTTCAAACAGCGCTAAATCCACTTTCCATTACAATTTAGTTAATGATATCAGTTCATTAATATGATACGTAGCTATTGTCATCTAAAAATCCAAATTTTAAGACAAACTTAACAATCAAAATCAACATAATTATGGAACGTTCCATTTCCATATTCCCATAGACATGTGTATACAATGTTGGACAAAGAAACCCGCTTTTCTCCCAAGTTGATATGGCTCCTCTTTTCTTCATGTTTAGAGACGTACTAAATACCAATCCACGTCTCAAAGAGATGAACAAAGAATTTACCTCGAGTAGGCTATACCATTACCAAAGTTGACGCAAGTACGTGTATTTTGACGCATTCGTTCTATTTTAAGTGTTGCCACGGGTTATTTACGGTATATAAAAGCGAATAAATAATAATCTAACTCAATAATAAGCTACGTGTACATGTATGAGTTTGGATGAAGGGTGTCCGATTTCTGAAAGTGGGGAATTCTGGAGCTAAAATGGGAATCTCTCCCCCTATCTCCTTTTAAAATAAACGAATTAACTGAAATAATACTCGCGATGGAAATAATTGTGAAATATGAGCATGCATTGTGAGTACCTGTTCGTGATGAATGTGAAATTACTACCCGAAATACCGCAGATACGGTATATAAATCACTGAAACACAATTTTGTAAAAGGCAGATGAAATTTGATCGTACTATATATCTCCTCAAGGTTTTTCATTATGCTAAATGCAATGGCGGATCGTACGAGGCCACGTGATCAATACGCATTTGTTTTTATGATGTACGCCAAACTTTTACGATGTACGATACTGTTCAAAGTACGGTGTAGCCCCGCAGTGGGAGATAGCGCTCTTGAGTCCTCGCATTGAATGACGTCACGCCGGTTTACGGTCGTGCAAAGTTCGTCATGCTTTGGTTCTCTGAAAAAAAAATGACCCTGCGGTTTACGTCACAACTCGCTCTATATAGATGCGTATCTCTTATCCATCTTTTCCTTGACGCCTTTTGGTAGATCTATAGTCTACATCACTTCAATTATTATTATTATTATTTTTTTTTTTTTTTAGATCTTCATCCTTTCATCTTATCATTGACGGGTTTTTGTTGTTGTTTCCTTTTTCTGATGCCAGATCGACGTCATATAATTTCTAATATTGACATTTTGCTATTATTTCCTTGATGTTTATTTTATCGTGATAGATCTTTTATTTTTTCTTCTGTTTCATTGACTCCTTTTATTTTCATATCTGCGAACTTTTTATCGTAGATTTACAGATTTCGTTTTTCTATAAATCTTCATCCTTAATTCCATCTTATCCTTGACGTTTTTTCTCCGATGATAGATTATATCATTTATATATCTTTCTCATTATTTCCTTGACGTTTGTTTTGTCGTGTATTATAGATCTGTGTCTTTTCCCCCTTCTGACGCCTTTTATTTTCTTATTATGCTTTAGATCTACATCTTGTTTTTCATTGAAATACGAACACTTTGTAGCATAACAGATTTAAATAATTTTGTCATCCTGTTTTGGGGTCGTTATGTAGATTTGTTTTTAGTTTGTTTTATCTTCATTGACGGTTTATTATGCTATATGCATATGTTGTTGTTATACATGCACATGTATATTATTTGCCTGACATATTGTTATCTTGTTCAAAATGTTAATACATTCTTTCACCACTTCCAAATTATTTATATGCATGCGTCATTGTAAGATTGACGGTGGTGCATGCACGCGGTTGTTACCATGGTAATGTCATTGCGAACATGTTGATTGTTCCTTAAAATACATCAATTAAGACAGAACGAAATTTGTTTGTAAAGAGAAAAAGAAACTGAAGTGTCAGCCAGTACTAACTGCTAAGTTACTAACAAAATATATTGAGTGGGTATATCAGTATATGCGAGAGCTAAGTCAACTGCAGTATTATAACGTTAAGTTAGATTCAAGATAAGATAGATAATATGTTTGGTTTATATAATTCGCGTTATGCTCTTGAAAATATGATGTATTATCCGCTATGCCTATACGTAAAGCATGTTGTTATACATCACGTGACTTGCTATATCAGCTGGAGGCTGCTTTTCATCAAGGCCGTTCATTACAAAAATGAATACATCAAACAACATCAGAACATTTTTCTTTAGTAAAAGAAAAAAAAATAAATATTGAAAGTGAAAATGACAATAGAAATGAAAATTTGATGGATAACATGGGACAAGCAAAGTTGGCGCTGGCCAGCGAACTTTTTTTCAAATTGAATAAATGCCGTTTGCCGATTGTTGTTGTTGTTTTGTTTTTCGGAGGGGGGGGGGGGGGGGGCACGGCAATTTAAAGCCAAATTCGATGTATATCTGCATGGAATTAAACAAAAGGGAAAGCCACGAATTGTTTCTCAAAAAGTAATGTACTGTAAATTCATATCCAGTATGCTCTGTATTCTCTGGTGGGGGGGGGGGGGGGGGGGTGACATGGATGCGGCGTTGGGGAGGGGGTTGCCCCCCATGTTAAGTAAGACAAAACAAATAACATGATACATATACAAAATAAAAAAAACTATTTTGCCGTATATGCTCTCCCTATTCCAAATAAAAACCCAGACCCCAATTCCTCTCCATCTGGGTTGGCCTTGACTATATAGGCCTACCAATCCTTTCCCTAGTGGTATTTCCTCACCTCTCTCTGATTTTATTTTATAATAACTTCCAATTGAAAACAATGTGAAGCTAATTTCGGACCTGGGTTCCCGCCGCTTGATATCGATGTGTGGCTATCGATCGCATGCACATGTACATGTATGTGTGTAGCATGCACGCAACAATCGTCTGCCAGAAACCACTGAGATATCTATGTACATTTCTGGATACGTTATTGGTTTTTGACGCTATATAAATAATATAACACCGAGCTATATTTTATTCCATGTGACTTTATGTCAGTGCTCTCATGGAAAACAATACAACAAAAAACACAAACAAAGGATCAAACAAGGAACACAAAATTGAGGAACAAACAGGAAAGTAAACAAACAATACAACTCACAAACAAGAACACACCACACAAAAGATGTAAAACTATATACAAACGAACAAACAAACAATTATTGGGTTCAAGATGTGGTAGCTGGTATTGTATGCTCCTCACATACAGAGTAAAATATGTGGTATTCTATCTAGATTTTTCAATTGAAAATCAGTGGCTACAGGCTGCTACAGAAATCATCTGGCGCCTGTAGGGGTACGCATGCAACTCACACTCACTGTAATTCGCATGCTCCTCAGTGGCAAACTGGCATTTGCGTCAATATTCACAACGGTTCACACTATCACTATTAGTTTGTGGCAACTAAGGGCAAGTGTGTCTTGGGATCTTATTAATTCATCTAATTGCAGTGCGTAAAAGTATGTAAGTATGTCCCAGTCGTCACTGTCTTTGATATCTATAACATGTCCCAAAATTAATTACAACGGGACTTTCTGCAACGATAACTTTAAAATAGTAGATCAATCAGAATGATATTTCAGGGTATGAAACTATAACTTATTACCTACATCCTGCAGAAAACCATATTCGATTTGCTTCAGTGGTCATGGAGAATGCGGATCTTCGTTCATAACGCGTGAACACAATGGACAACACGTCTCCTAACATTACAAAACCTTGAGGGAAGGGACATCTGACATGATTGACAAAAGATCCTCATTCTTCATGACCACTGAAGCAAATCGAATAGGGTTTTCTGCAAGATGTAGGTAATAAGTTATAGTTTCATACCCTGAAATATCATTCTGATTGATCTATTATCTTTAAAGTTATCGTTGCAGAAAGTCCCGTTGTAATTAATTTTGGGACATGTTGTATGTGGAAAAGTTGTGTGAACACTAACAGTTTACACTGTAACCATTTAGTCGGTGGCAATCGGGGGCGAGTGTGTATAATATGATTTCATAGGTTAATCTAATAGCATCGCTTCTTCTTTTCATGATTACGTTTGGGCGCTTATAAATTCGACATCGACGTGGAAACAGCTAAAGGAAGGTATAATCCTAGCAGTTCACATTGTAACCATTATTCGGTGGCAATCGGGGGAAAGTGTGTCGACGGATCTTATTGATTAATTAAATGTGTGTGTCCTCACTTTTTAATTATGTTTGACCCTGTCTTTAATATCCATTTGGTCACAGGGAAGGTGGTTGACACCGTAACCTATTATGTCGGTTGCAATCGGGGGCAAGTTTGCCTATACAGAGATTTATGGATCATCGAATGACATCGATTTTGTCTCTTTTCCCTGCCTTTGACATACGTGTGGACAAGGAAAGGTATACTGGATCACTCCTGCTTACCCGTGGTTACCACTATAATTCAATTACATCCGCTTACTTGTCATTAGCGATGCATCCCTAATTCGTTCGATGTATCATCGCTAAACACTTTGGTTGTTATATCAAGGAGATTCTTATATACCTCCTTGTTTAAAGGGCAATGAAACCCAAGCAAAGTGTTGCTTTCATAGTCTTGAAGAGATTAAGAAGAATAATCTCTGAAAGTTAGAGCATAATCGGGTAAGAAACAAGAAAACTACAGCTCTTTGAAGATGTCCATTTATTCCTATGGGGAACTCAAGTTGGCAACGCACTCTGATAAGTGTGTGGACAACTCCCCATATGTTTTGTACACAAATGTTCCCATTTTTACAGTTTTCTTCATAGTCACATTTTTCCATTCCCCCAACTCATGATATGTTATGTATAAAAGCATTCTACAAAACATATGTTGAACTCGAACGAAGGGTAAACATACATTTTGAGAAAATTGAACAAAACTGAAATTTTGTGTACAAAATGTATGGGGAGTTGTCCACAACTTTGCCACAGTGCGTTGCCAATTTGAGTCACTCGAAGAAATACATGGCTCTTTTCAAAGAGCCATAGTTTTCTTATTTCTTGACCGATTGTGCTCACATTTTCAGAGACTATTCATTATATTTAGTGTCTTATAGTGCATACAACAATTTGTCTGGATTTCATTGTCCTTTAATATATACATGTAAATGTTATATATGCCTTTGATTTTTGTATTCATCTTTATTTAATTCAACGACACATAACGATTAGATAGTTACATAAACCATGGACAGGGACGAAAAGCAGAACAATTCTGCTGCAGTGCATCCTTTTTCATAAAAACACTTGTACACACGTATACATTGTACATGTATGTAAAAATCTAACAGAGTCATTTTCACAAAATTTACATACACACATTGTCATAAAATATATACACACATACACACCTCACAAAAATATACATATAGATGCACCTACACATCATTACAATAATGCAATATGAAACATATACTTCGCACAAAAAGTTCCGCAATCGAGGTTTGCGCATTAATAACTTTTCTATTAGGTTATTACCATCGATACATTTGGTATCATTGGAAAGCGTGAATTATAATTCAATAATTATAATTATACAATATACAGTATCTTTGAACAATGTCAATTCTCCACCTTTTTTTCATAAGAATGATGACTGAAATATCTTTCAAATTTGGACATACCACAATATACTGTATTGTATAAATTGTATAATTTTACAGGACTGTATACACATTTAGTATTACTATGAATAACATTTTGTGTATACGTGTGTGTGTATTTAACTATACCTCGCACAAAAAGTTCCGCAATCGAGGTTTGCACATTAATAACTTTTTTTATTACGCTATTACCATTCATAAATTTGGTATCATTGGAAAGCGTGAATCCTCCCCTTTACATTGATATAACATTTGCTATGAGTATTTCATCATGGAATGTGCATTGCATCCAAATGTAGGGCAAAGTCAAAAGTGAAATGTTGCAAAATGCACTGATTTTGTCAACAGTGTGCCTTCCTTTTGTTTGAAGATTAAAACGTGGCTTGAATGCATAACCACCTCACCCTCTCATTCAAGCCAAGGAAGGCACTCTGTTGACAAAATCAGTGCATTTTGCAACATTTCACTTTTGACTTTGCCCTACATTTGGATGCAATGCGCATTCCATGATAAAATATTCATAGCAAATGTTATATCAATATAAAGAGGAGGATTCACGCTTTCCAATGATACCAAATTTATGAATGGTTATAGCGTAATAAAAAAAGTTATTAATGTGCAAACCTCGATTGCGGAACTTTTTGTGCGAGGTATAGTTAAATACACACACACGTATACACAAAAATATGTTATTCATAGTAATACTAAATGTGTATACAGTCCTGTAAAATTATACAATTTATACAATACAGTATATTGTGGTATGTCCAAATTTGAAAGATATTTCAGTCATCATTCTTATGAAAAAAAGGTGGAGCATTGGCATTGTTCAAAGATACTGTATAATTATATTCTCTTATATACACTTATTTCTATAATACAGTGCACAATGTGAGTGGTAAACATATCCATTATAACATACAAACTGCAGTGTTATATTATCATCGTGCATTTTTATGAACGAAGCAAAGCCAAGATGACGCATCGAAATTATTTTCATTCTAGCGTCAATTTATTTCAAGGATGTCGATTGACTGCAGTCGATAGCTCATATATAGAAGTCATAATTGGATTGGGATGCATTACATATATAAGAAATGGGTCATATTATTTCCTTGCCAACAGAGCTTAGAGCTAAGAGCAAAAGTGTACAGATGGGAGGGGGGGGGGGGGGGGAATTATGGGGCAGCCAATCCCTTGTAAGTGACGGTTAAGTTTAATACTTTATAACAATCATTTACAAAATAACAGAATGCATATTGAAAATCAAACAATCAACGTGAACAATTTGGCTATAATTTTTAATATAATTATTGTTATCATTATTATTATTATTTTCATGATTATTATTATTATTATCATTATAATTATTATTATTATTATATTGTTATTATTATTATTATTATTATTATTATTATTATTATTATTATTATTATTATTATTACCATTATTATTATTATTATTATTATTATTATTGTTGTTGTTATTATTATTATTATTATTATAGGTTTTCTTGGCCAATTTCGTAAGCTTCTTATTCGTTTTGATAAGCGTGTCATTCAATTTCGCGAAATTGAGCTGAAGGCTTGCAATTGTGGTTCAAAATAGCATTTTGTTCATATGATTTAGCTCTTCGGTCAAGTGATTTACTACTTTTAGCATTCAATTTAAAAAACACGCTATTTGCATTCGATTTCGCCAACAGATTTCACGGAAGGCGGTATCACGTAATCACGAATTTTCTCGCTTTAAATTGAATGACAATTTGAAATAGAAACTCATTTTAAATCGAATGCAAACAAAATGTTTTCGAATGATCTTCATATGAATTCGAATGCTAAAAAACGAATTTAAACTGCAAAATACAGCTGCGGTGACAAAATCGTCGAAATTAAATGCACACAAAATTAATTCGTGTGGCCAACTTACGAAATTGACCGAGAAATCCTATATTATTATTATTATTATTATTATTATTATTATTATTATTATTATTACTATACTACTACTACGGTTTCCGGGAACTATACAATCAATAACAACTACTTATCAATGTAGTTGAAGGAAAAGTCAAATGAAAAATAATATTGATGGAAATCACTACGAAGAGAAGCAAGAACACGCGTAATAAGATAAAATTGCAGGGCCTCGAAATCCAATTATCGTAATGTATTCTATTTTCATTTATAACTGATATAACTCATGATGGAAAGATGGAAAGAATATAACCAAAACACCAACGTGTATATCCCGGATGTAATAATCTCCCAAAGTAATGTACATTTAACGTATAGATGACTAAGCCTCATAATGGCTCCTAGCGAGCGATTTAGCCCAGACAAAATGGCGTCCTCATCTACTTTATTATATTGCTTACACTATAATCATAATGTAGGAAATATATTGCAAACTCTCTCCCATGTACACATTTAATCCTCTCATTTCTAAAGACACACTAG
Source organism: Echinarachnius parma (assembly GCA_037951105.1). Classification (NCBI taxonomy): domain Eukaryota; kingdom Metazoa; phylum Echinodermata; class Echinoidea; order Clypeasteroida; family Echinarachniidae; genus Echinarachnius; species Echinarachnius parma. Next base: position 18,938 of record JBAMJV010010115.1, read on the forward strand.
GCTATGTAGTAAGCAAGTATCGCTTGTAAAGGTTGATATTGGAAGACTTAAAGGAACTACAGCGTCTAGATGGCCTAATTTTCACAATTCGGCTCTCTATATGTAATTTTTCCCGAAGAAAAAGAATTTGGCAGTCATTTCTCATGAAATCAATCAATTTTGGGGTAATTAGTAAATATATAATTGTCCTGGGAACGCCCCTTTTAAATCGCCAAAATGTGACGTCATCTAAAGAACGGACTAATGAACTAAATTCTGTAGATGACGCGTCATGACGTAAGCCAATGAATTGTTAATCACATGTCGATCACGCTGCCGATTCTGGACCCTAAATGTGGGTGGGGCGTAAACTGGCTGCTAAGTGAGATTTGGCATCAGAAAACTAGTCTTAAATCACTACTGTGTTTATTTTCATGGATTTTTTTTTCGGCAGACCTATGTTTCAAGTCATCAACTATGGAATAAGTGTCAAAGTACGTTGTATTCTTTAGGTCCTTTAAGTAGAGATTAGGCCCATCCAAAATGGCGCCTTCCTCGAAAAATCGGAATACCTCTTGTGCACCCCTTCTATCATCCCCTATATAACCCAATATACGAGTTTCCACGTTCACATATTAAACCTCATTTCAATTTAACATTATGCAAAATGCTATCTTTCATGAACTGATGAAGGGCCTCAATGTATACCAGTATGCATAACTGAAAGGGCAACTGTATAGGATGGAAATTAGTAGATAAATTGTTACTTTAATTTCGAGAAAGTAACCCTGAATCAAGTTTAACAAATTATAGTGAGCCTAAATGCCCCCCTTTTTCAAAATAATGTATATCATTGTGATTGATATTCAGAGGCCGTGCCATAGATAACGCAAATATGAGTAGTACTATAAGTTTCTGTTGCTCTAGCTGTGTTTATAAAATCGTGCTGGGTGGAAAAGGGGGACCCCGGTACATAATGATAAAGTAATCAATTTTACGGGGCCCGCCGATTTCATTTTCAATCATAACTGATATCTGCATGAACAAAATTGGCTCTCTTGGCACTCTTAACATTCAAGGCAAGAGACCTGCCTATATAGTATAATGTTTATAAAGGTTATACTATATATATAAAGTATGTTTGGTGATATACCGTTGTATTTACATGGAAACTCAATTACTATCATCCTCGCCATTATTAAAAGTACCACAACCAACAACACCATCACCATAATCATCGTCATCATCATCATCATCATCATCATCAACATCATCATCATCATCATTATCATCATCACCATCACCATCATCATATACCACCACCACCACAGCCAACTCCACCATCACCAACAACGACACCACCACCACCACCATCACGACAACCTCCACCACCATCATGACCACCATCACTAACACCATCACCAACACCATAATCACCATCACCATCACCATCACCATCATCACCACCACCACCACCACCACCACCACCACCACCACCACCACCACCACCACCACCACCACCACCACCCACCCACCCACCCACCACCACCACCACCACCACCACCACCACCACCACCACCCCCACCACCACCACCACCACCACCCACCACCACCACCACCACCACCACCACCACCACCACCCCACCACCACCACCATCGTTTGCCATCACCACATTCAACATCATCACGACCATGATTACCTTCATCATCTATGACGTGTGTTGCGGCTATCCACCTCACACATGAGAGTAGTGTTACTCTCCAAGGTGTCACGCAACCTTTCAGAGAGATCTGGTGTGATGAATGACTGTAGTAGGATGGAATTAGACCAGCTGACAGATTTAGCACATCATCATCATTGTGTGCGTACAATCATATGTCCTCATTTAACCCAGATACAGCGTTGGTTATGGAACTTGTTCCAGGCTGGAGTTGGTCTCGCACGAGGGGTGTTTTGCGCTTTCACGACATGAAACATGATGTAACTTCAGATATTCTATATAGACTTAGTGGCATCGTGTGAGAGGTGTCAAACAATAAAACTGTTTCAAGGGCAGATACTCGGTTCCACTGTTTTGACAATGTTCAAAATGTTCCTTTAGTGCATTCAATCAAATATGATGCATGTTTTCATTTTTAATTCGAATCGTAGATGCTGACTGCAATACGAACTATATCGGCAATTACAAATCAGCGCATAATGATTAGTACACTTATTATACAGGTATTTACAGATATTTAATATAACGTGACATTATAGTTAGAGATAACTTTAATGTTTAAATAGAATTATTATACATTCGGAATTCAACACTAAAATTATATATATTTGTTTGTATAAACGTGTGTTCCTGACAAATATGTATTACAAACATGAAGAAGATATATGGAGCATGGATTTGAACATATCCGAAAATAAGAGCAAGGCTTTGACTGTAATGACAATGTGCATGTGATTACGGTATATCATATCGAATAAGACGAAATAACATTACTATTATGTCCTATGATGATACTAATACTAATAGATAAATGCATGTATACGTTAATTTAACGTGGTGTAACTTGGAGGGATGATTTAACAGCACAAAATGGCATTGCTTGGCAGAGAATAGCTCAAGATAGAACAAATTGGAAAATTGGTGAAGAGGCCTTCCTCCTGCAGTGGAGTGAAGTAGGCTGAATAAGAAGAACTTAAGACACAAGTAATATAGTGAACATCAGAGCAAATAGTGTTAAAAGTAAATGTGTACAGCACTTCAATTAACGTGCACGATCCAAGAGTTGTTTAGAATCATAAATTATGCATCATTCTCTACGTTGGCATGGTAACGGGTTTTTAGGGCACACTTCATGCAGTCCTCGGTCTCTATGCAATTGCGACTCTTATGTTTATCATACATGTATTGTAAATTATGTACTACAAATTGCTTTTAAGTCAGTTGTGAATGTAAATAAAACCCGGTGTTTGTTTTAGACTCTGTTGAAATCAATAAACACCAAATCTCTCTGTGTGATTATGATTATTTTGTTTACGTATATGCATCGTATGTGTTCACCATGTAACATCAGGGTTCTATATAGTATACAAACCCACTTGCCCGCTTGCCCAGGGCAAGTGAAAATCAGTTGTGGGCAAGTTCAATTTAAAGTGACATGCCTGACCAGGGCAAGTAATTTTGATCCAGGATATTATGACATTTTGGTTGCATTTTAATTTGATTATGTGAATAAAATGCAAAATGTAATCAAAAGCAACATATTTTGATGTTTTAAAAAAATGCAAATCTCTTATTCTCTACAATGATCTTCATGACAATGTCAAATTGAATACTCGTTTCCTTTATAATGTATCACATTCGGGCAAGTAACGTCTGTTTTTCGCGAAAGCTATTTTCTTACCAAATTATTCAGAAAATATTTTCGCAGTGCCCTATTGTAGATAAAAATAGAATAGCATACAGCCGATAGATCATCAGTTAGAAACCCCAACATGAAATGAGAATACATTTCGAGGATAAGGCATCATTCACTCAGTGTACGTGTGTTGCAGAGCAGACCACCGTTGCAAATTATACGTGCGTATGTATGAGGGCATTTGCTAAAATAGCGGTGTATAAACATGCACACGATATTACACGCACATACACAGACACAACTACGAACATTGGAACACACGCACTCGTGCATACACGAAAAAGCATTATATACACTAAAAAGCATGCGAACACACATACACACACGCACCCATATACACAAAAACTGAAACATACAAAATCGCGCACACACGAAAACAAACATACATACACATATTGATCAACGCAAAGACATATGTATACACACAAACATTGTTCCGCACATACACAACACACAAATACATACACATACATGTTAGTCACATACACACACTTGGCCATAATACACGTATACACACATACATGTATAGAAGACGCCACACATTCCCATTTTAAAAAAGCCTATTGCTCGAGGATGAATAACAGTTGGCAGATCGAGATGTGAGTAAGAGAGAGAGAAAGAAAGACGAGGAGAGAAGAGGAGAGAAAGATGGCATCCCATTATGTAGCGTTAAGTGTCTAGGGATGCGTTGCTATGGTTACGGGCCGAACCATTGACGTCACGAGCAGCTAAACGAGCGCTGGTAATATTGACATTTAGGCGAGAGGTTAAATTGGGAGATGGGGTAGACACTCGATCGCGATGATTGTATTTCGTGTTTTCTTCCTTCCGAATTCCGTACCGTGGACTCTGTTTTTAATAGCAACTACGATCCATGTTAAAGGGACTTAGTAACATTGTCCAAATCCTCAAAATAAAATTGTAATTCTAGCGGTTCCTTTATACCTTGTTGTATTCGTATTAACAATAAAATCATGGCACAGCTTTCGGTTTTTCAAATTTCCCTTTCATTACAAAGATATGTATGATTGAAGTATTTAGATAAGAAAATCTCCGGGCGAGATTTTCATCCCTGTACAAAGTGAATGCAGTGAGTTGGTGAATATCACCCAATATCACTTTGCATTTTCGCTCATTACTTGGCCATACATTGTCCATTTGACCTGAAATTTTCACACAATACCCTGAGGACATATGAGATAACAACAGTATACATTGCATCAACCATTCATCAGTTTTTGCACATCTCAACAAAGTTACTAGATCCCTTTAATCTACAGTACCAGAAAAGTGAATTATATAAATAGATGTGGAGCGAATCTCTTGTCGGAAACTGATGTAGGCGAGAGGTTAAATCGGGAGATCGGGTAGACAGACACGCGATCGCGATGATTGTATGTCGGGTTTTCTTCCTTCCAAATTCCGTACCGTGAACTCTGGTTTTTAATTTTCTATTATAGAAACTACAATCCATGATAATCTACCAGAAAAGTGAATAATAAAATAATAGATGTGGAGAGATTGAATCTCTTGTCGCTATCTGATTTAGGCGATACAAGATGATGTGGTGACACGCGTATACAGTGCTTAGAGATGATTATCAATCATATTAGGCGCTATATAAATCGAGTATATTATTATTATTATTATTACATTTATAAAGTTCCCATCGTGTGTTGTTCGTAGCGAACTTAAACCAAAAAAAAGGAAGATAAATACAGGCTGTAATAGTCTATACAGTAATACTTAGATATTGAGAGAATCTTTTTTTCTTCCCGAAATTGGATTGTGGTGAGAGAAGGTATAGAGTTGCACGCAGGGTAACACTCGTATCCTATTCATTACAGTTTAAGTTTCTCACATTTCACCTGTATGCAGCGAACCCGTTACCATGGATAAGTCCGGTAATAATTAGATATTGAGATAATTTGTGTTCTTCTGAAATTAGATTCAGGCGTCAGGCTATATTCGGGCCCTATTCGGGTGGAACGATACTATATATGTGTATTGAACTGTTTGTTTTGAAATATAACGTATCAATCTACTATAAAAGCTTTAAAAATATAAATAGTCTGGTATATAATATTAACAGAGCTATCGAGGCATAATGTTGTATAGTTTCAGATTGCTATGTATCCATGGAAGAAAAAGGGTTATTTCTTAAGTTCATAACATTTCATACCTAATTTCATACTGTAACGTGGCAAGGCTGAATTGAATTTTGTTCCTAGATTATAATAGACGTGTATAACCTTTGCAGAAATAGAGTGTATGCCAGCGCTCATTTTCATGAATATAAATCAAGCGCCTATACAAAATTACAATCATCATCGCATATTGCGAGCTGCGAGCTAAAAAAAGAAAGAAAGGGAGACGCTAATGGGCTTGCCGTGTTTACTATGCTTTTAATAGATGTACATAATGTAGTCGACATACTCGTGATAAAGGTATACATGTATTATGTATTATCGTGGGAGACATTGATGTGTGACGTCATCGTGGGTTGACTCAATGAATTATGGGATTCGCGTGTTCGTGTGACTCGTTCACGATTGCGTCCACACTATCGTTCGAAACGTCTTGTATGGTTGTTCAATTCAATTGAAATTTCAGCTCAACATTTATTTTAATAGACCTATCGACTCATAGCAGAGGTCCATAGAACACATTGTACATGAATAAATATATTACAAAAAGAACAAGATTCAAAGAACAGACAAGTCTAAGCTAGTATAATAAATACATGCCCTGTTCACGAACGAAAAACGTGGCGTTCACACTGTTGTTCGAAACGTTTTTATTGTTTATTTTACACGATTCGTTTTCAATTCAATTCCAAACTTATTTTAGACTCAGCTGCACATAGCACAGGGTCTTATATTAAACACATTTTACATGACTATATTGCAAAACAAAATTAAATAGTAGAACAGTCTATAAAGCTATAAAAAAGCTATAAAACAAGTACATGAATGGTTTATTAACGACCAACAAATGTGGCGTTCACACTATCGTTTAAAACGTCTTGTGTGGTTATGCAATTAACTGTATTTCTGTTCAATTCAATGCATATTTCAGACTTAGCTGCGAATATCACAGGATGATAGAATATAATTTTACATGAATATATTGAAAATAAATTCAACTACAAACATGTAGGAGATGAATAGTAATGGATGAGGGGGAGGAGGATGACGAGAATGAGGAGGAGGAGGAGGAGGAGGAGTAGGATGAGGAGGAGGAGGAGGGGGAGGAGGAGAGGGTAGTGGTGGAAGAGGAGAAGGAGGAAGAGGAGTAGGATAATTAAGGAACATTCAGTGTGTGGACGTCGTACATTGAATTACAAATAATTGATTACAATGTTAAATTGTGAGTATTCGTATATACATTTTATACAGTGGTCATAAACATTTTTTCACGATTATTATTCTTTTCCCGAAATACTTTATAATCTATTAAATAATTTGGCATTGCGGCCGGATAATAAAAACTATTTTTAATTGTGAAGAATGCTGCGTAGCTGAAAGTGTCTTAATATAGTATGTCTGCTTTATCAGTTAACAAGCCGCTAATGTCCCGTTACCATGGTAACTGCCTGACGTTTGTAGCTAAGTGTTAGTAATGCAGTGGAAATAAGTGAGCATGATGTCATGCAAGTGGATGATGTAATAGTCTTACCTGCTTTATTGATACCTGAGGGGTGTTTTACAACGATTCTAAGTTAAACTTAACTCTAAGTTGGACCTAACATTTATGGAGAGCCGATAGTTTCTTTGTAAAATTGTTAAAACTGTTCTTTTGAAAGTTTTATAACGATGTTTGATAAAATGTTTGATAAAATCAGTCATATTAAGGAGCCTTCAAATAATTGATATATTTTGGTGTTGATTGAAGTTTTAAATACTTATATTTTTTGTTTTGCTTTTGACTATATACGTTTGATTTCAATTAGGCTACAAAAAGCTTCTATAATTAGTGTTATAGTTATAAGCTGTATTTATAACTAGTTCACGGTATATATAGGCCTATATCGGTACCTTACTCTTGTGAACATAAATATAGAATTATATTTTTAGTTGAAGTCACACACAAAAATGAATCACTGGAGAGAAATTATTCGTTAAATAAGGCTGTTTAGTTTCACTGCAAAAAGAGAAACAAAATAACGAACGCGCTAAGTAGAGCGAGTGGCATAAACAACTCAAAATAGATTTTCCGTAGTAGTCGCGGGAAGTTATTGGCATAATTACAGCGGCAAAACAGAATAACAACTTCAAAGTTATAACGTACATCCGTTGAAGGACATTGACTTACTGAATACGCTTCAACAAGTCAATATATCAAATACTCATGGGCCTAAGGAAACGAAAGGGAACAGTTAGTTTAGACTAAACTGTGATTAAGTAATTAACCCACTGTCTACATGGACCCGGCGGACCCTGCTTTAGCTCTACATTGATGGCAGAACTTAGAAAGGGACAGATTAAAGGGTGGGCTGAGGTCAAATTTAAAGTAAATGGGTGCAAAGAGGGTGCATTTTGTACAAAATGGGTGATGTAGATGTTATTGTAAAAATAGAGAGCGCTTTACGGTATAAAATGGAAAATAGAGAATAACAACACGTGTGGTCAAAATTGTTTTTGATAACACTTCACACGCATTTTTAACAACAGTTTACATTTGTTCAGCATTGTGAAGTATATAACGACTATAAGTGAAATATAATAATTAAAGAAAAATAACCTGAGCCTGATAAGGGACTTGAACCCTTGACCCTCAAATTAAAAGTCTGATGCTCTACCGACTGAGCTAACCGGGCTTCGTCGAACATCACGCATTATACACATTTCATAATTAGTTTCTTGAGCGTTATGAAGTAATGTTTCAGTGAAAAATAGCATTAAAAAAGAAGAATTGGTCTGCGCCCAATAAGGGACTTGAACCCTTGACCCTCAGATTAAAAGTCTGATGCTATATTGACTGAGCTAACCGGGCGTCAACGAACATCACACACATACAATGTCACAATTATCTTGAGCATGGTAAATTAACCATTCAGTAAAAAAAATAAGGGGGAAAAAAGAATTGGTCTGCGCCCAATAAGGGACTTGAACCCTTGACCCTCAGATTAAAAGTCTGATGCTCTACCGACTGAGCTAACCGGGCTTCGTCGAACATCACTCATGTACACATTTCATAATTAGTTTCTTGAGCATTGTCAAGTAATGTTTCAGTGAAAAATAGCATTAAAAACGAAGAATTGGTCTGCGCCCAATAAGGGACTTGAACCCTTGACCCTCAGATTAAAAGTCTGATGCCCTACCGACTGAGCTAACCGGGCTTCGACGAACATCACACACATAAAATGTCACAATTATCTTGAGCATGGTAAATTAACCATTCAGTAAAAAAATAAGGGGGAAAAAAGAATTGGTCTGCGCCCAATAAGGGACTTGAACCCTTGACCCTCAGATTAAAAGTCTGATGCTGTACCGACTGAGCTAACCGGGCTTCGTCGAACATCACGCATACACATTTCATAATTAGTTTCTTGAGCATTGTGAAGTAATGTTTCAGTGAAAAATAGCATTAAAAAAGAAGAATTGGTCTGCGCCCAATAAGGGACTTGAACCCTTGACCCTCAGATTAAAAGTCTGATGCTCTACCGACTGAGCTAACCGGGCTTCGTCGAACATCACGCATATACACATTTCATAATTAGTTTCTTGAGCATTGTGAAGTAATGTTTCAGTGAAAAATAGCATTAAAAAAGAAGAATTGGTCTGCGCCCAATAAGGGACTTGAACCCTTGACCCTCAGATTAAAAGTCTGATGCTCTACTGACTGAGCTAACCGGGCTTCGTCGAACATCACGCATATACACATTTCATAATTAGTTTCTTGAGCATTGTGAAGTAATGTTTCAGTGAAAAATAGCATTAAAAACGAAGAATTGGTCTGCGCCCAATAAGGGACTTGAACCCTTGACCCTCAGATTAAAAGTCTGATGCTATATTGACTGAGCTAACCGGGCTTCAACGAACATCACACACATAACATGTCACAATTATCTTGAGCATGGTAAATTAACCATTCAGTAAAAAAATATAAGGGGGAAAAAGAATTGGTCTGCGCCCAATAAGGGACTTGAACCCTTGACCCTCAGATTAAAAGTCTGATGCTCTACCGACTGAGCTAACCGGGCTTCGTCGAACATCACTCATGTACACATTTCATAATTCGTTTCTTGAGCATTGTGAAGTAATGTTTCAGTGAAAAATAGCATTAAAAACGAATAATTGGTCTGCGCCCAATAAGGGACTTGAACCCTTGACCCTCAGATTAAAAGTCTGATGCTCTACCGACTGAGCTAACCAGGCTTCGACGAACATCACACACATAAAATGTCACAATTATCTTGAGCATGGTAAATTAACCATTCAGTAAAAAAAATAAGGGGGAAAAAAGAATTGGTCTGCGCCCAATAAGGGACTTGAACCCTTGACCCTCAGATTAAAAGTCTGATGCTCTACCGACTGAGCTAACCGGGCTTCGTCGAACATCACGCATATATACACATTTCATAATTAGTTTCTTGAGCATTGTGAAGTAATGTTTCAGTGAAAAATAGCATTAAAAAAGAAGAATTGGTCTGCGCCCAATAAGGGACTTGAACCCTTGACCCTCAGATTAAAAGTCTGATGCTCTACCGACTGAGCTAACCGGGCTTCGTCGAACATCACGCATATGAACAATAGCATTAAAAAATAAGAATTGGTCTGCGCCCAATAAGGGACTTGAACCCTTGACCCTCAGATTAAAAGTCTGATGCTCTACCGACTGAGCTAACCGGGCTTCGTCGAACATCACTCATGTACACATTTCATAATTAGTTTCTTGAGCATTGTCAAGTAATGTTTCAGTGAAAAATAGCATTAAAAACGAAGAATTGGTCTGCGCCCAATAAGGGACTTGAACCCTTGACCCTCAGATTAAAAGTCTGATGCTCTACCGACTGAGCTAACCAGGCTTCGACGAAAATCACACACATAAAATGTCACAATTATCTTGAGCATGGTAAATTAACCATTCAGTAACAAAATAAGGGGGAAAAAAGAATTGGTCTGCGCCCAATAAGGGACTTGAACCCTTGACCCTCAGATTAAAAGTCTGATGCTCTACCGACTGAGCTAACCGGGCTTCGTCGAACATCACGCATATACACATTTCATAATTAGTTTCTTGAGCATTGTGAAGTAATGTTTCAGTGAAAAATAACATTAAAAAAGAAGAATTGGTCTGCGCCCAATAAGGGACTTGAACCCTTGACCCTCAGATTAAAAGTCTGATGCTCTACCGACTGAGCTAACCGGGCTTCGTCGAACATCACGCATAATTATACACATTTCATAATTAGTTTCTTGAGCATTGTGAAGTAATGTTTCAGTGAAAAATAGCATTAAAAAAGAAGAATTGGTCTGCGCCCAATAAGGGACTTGAACCCTTGACCCTCAGATTAAAAGTCTGATGCTCTACTGACTGAGCTAACCGGGCTTCGTCGAACATCACGCATATGAAAAATAGCATTAAAAAAGAAGAATTGGTCTGCGCCCAATAAGGGACTTGAACCCTTGACCCTCAGATTAAAAGTCTGATGCTCTACCGACTGAGCTAACCGGGCTTCGTCGAACATCACGCATATACACATTTCATAATTAGTTTCTTGAGCATTGTGAAGTAATGTTTCAGTGAAAGATAGCATTAAAAAAGAAGAAGTGGTCTGCGCCCAATAAGGGACTTGAACCCTTGACCCTCAGATTAAAAGTCTGATGCTCTACCGACTGAGCTAACCGGGCTTCGTCGAACATCACGCATATACACATTTCATAATTAGTTTCTTGAGCATTGTGAAGTAATGTTTCAGTGAAAAATAGCATTAAAAACGAAGAATTGGTCTGCGCCCAATAAGGGACTTGAACCCTTGACCCTCAGATTAAAAGTCTGATGCTCTACCGACTGAGCTAACCGGGCTTCGACGAACATCACACACATAAAATGTCACAATTATCTTGAGCATTGTAAATTAACCATTCAGTAAAAAAAATAAGGGGGAAAAAAGAATTGGTCTGCGCCCAATAAGGGACTTGAACCCTTGACCCTCAGATTAAAAGTCTGATGCTCTACCGACTGAGCTAACTGGGCTTCGACGAACATCACACACATAAAATGTCACAATTATCTGGAGCATGGTAAATTAATCATTCAGTAAAAAAAATAAGGGGGAAAAAAGAATTGGTCTGCGCCCAATAAGGGACTTGAACCCTTGACCCTCAGATTAAAAGTCTGATGCTCTACCGACTGAGCTAACCGGGCTTTGATGATTTCCACACACATATGAATGTCACAAGTACATTGAGCATTGTGAAGTATAATGATTCAGTAAAAAAATAAAAAGAAAAAAAATTGGTCTGCGCCCAATAAGGGACTTGATCCCTTGACGCTCAGATTAAAAGTCTGATGCTCTACCGACTGAGCTAACCGGGCTCCGGCGAATAACAGGAGCATAACATTTCCCAAGTATCTTTATAAATATTATTACCATCATCCATGTACCTCTATTTAGCGGCGGGTTGGGTGATATATTGAATTCTTTGCAAAACTAAGTTGTTGCGTATTCATTCAGAGGGGAAATGTGCGATGATCTGTGCCAAAAATAGCGTTGGTGTTACGTATTAGCTTAAGTTATTTATTCCTCAAAAGCGGGGTCGTGTAGGGGGTAAAATTGATCTCATGCAGGGAAAGCAATCGCCCCTCCAAACGCGGCCTTCCCCTTAACTGCACTTGCGTAATTGAAGGGAAGGGGTGGCGGCTTGGGGGCTGCAGCCCCTTTGTCAAATGTGATATGTTCGGAATTTGTGTCACTAGATATAAATAAACCCACTTAGGGAGTATTTATTAAACCCAATTCTTATCTCCCTTCGCCTTCTCAGAGGATTTCATATTAGATTTGAAAATGTAGTTGTAATTTGTCAAATAAGAGGCCGAATCAGACCCCCCCCCCCGCCCCCCTTCAAACCCCAATTGTGGGGGTTTGTAAGCCCATACTAGGCTTTGTCACTGATACAAACAACATGACCCTGTCCCTTATCGGTCGCTAATCTATCAGCATTCTCGCCATATCTCGCTTTAAAAAGGAATATAATCCAGACAAAATAAGTGAAGTGAAAACCCCGGGGATTTAATTCCTTTTCCCGTCCAGCTATAGCTCTCAATCCGTCTCGAGTCTAGATCGATATCCTTGTTCGTTTCGTTTCGTTTCGTTTCGTTTCGTTTGTGTCAAAAATATTCATCGTAACAGTCATCGACTTCCATCATGATCATCATGGACAGGAATAGAACTGCCGTGAAATCCTAGGAATCCAACTAATGGAAACCTACCATTATTCCTCTCTGAGATAAACACTGCACAGCGGTGTAGTGAAGTGAAATTAGGGGCGACGGGGGGGGGGGGGGGGGGGGGGGGGGCGGTGGGGGAGGGATTACTATTCTGGTACCCCTTCATGTTCCCCTCCCTCCACTAAGAATTCTGGCGCCCTCACCGCCCATTGCTCCGAGTGTTAAAGGGCAATGAAACCCAAGCAAAATGTTGCTTTCATAGTCTTGAAGAGATTAAGAAGAATATTCTCTGAAAGTTAGAGCATAATCGGGTAAGAAACAAGAAAACTACGGCTCTTTGTAGATGTCCATTTATTCCTATGGGGAACTCAAATTGGCAACGCACTCTGATAAGTGTGTGGACAACTCCCCATATGTTTTGTACACAAATGTTCCCATTTTTACAGTTTTCTTCGTAGTCACATTTTTCCATTCCCCCAACTCATGATATGTTATGTATAAAAGCATTCTACAAAACATATGTTGAACTCAAACGAAGGGTAAACATACATTTTGAGAAAATTGAACAAAACTTAAATTTTGTGTACAAAATGTATGGGGAGTTGTCCACAACTTTGCCAGAGTGCGTTGCCAATTTGAGTCACTCAAAGAAATACATGGCTCTTTTCAAAGAGCTATAGTTTTCTTATTTCTTGACCGATTGTGCTCAAATTTTCAGAGACTATTCATTATATGTAGTGTCTTATAGTGCATACAACAATTTGTCTGGATTTCATTGTCCTTTAAATGAAGCACATTATTTTGATTAAAAAACTTGTGAACTGACTGCCCCTTTTTAAGCATCATTGCCACTCTCCTCTTTGTTCTCACCCTGTCTGTAAACCCTGTCTGGCTACGCCATCGTAGCTTAAGATGTTTACATCGTCAAGAGGAAAATGCAAAACTTGTTTTTAACCAATTTTATTTTGATGCTGTCTGAGAGATGAGTATCAAATTTTGTTATCAGCGCCCGCAGGCGCGATTATGTGATTATGAGTATATTTAATACAAAATAATAGGTTTAAAGAGAATAGTATTGAGAACTGGTAATTGATTTGTTGTAATGTTTTAACGAAAATACAAGCATCGTTATAAACACCCACAAGCGCTATTCGGAGTTTACGGGTATTATTTATTGGTTTAATAGCCATGACAACTATAGTCTCCGGCTCATATAACTGTTGCAAAGACGTACTAGTTTTGATATTTTTACCCTATAATGGTCATCATAAATATATTCGTGTATATACAACAAATAGTTGGGGCGTTGGGCAACGACAATTACTTTCAACTCGCTATTATGACTATTATATAGTATAAAAAGCTTGGGGCAACGTATTACTTGAGAGTGTCCTTAGACCGTTGAACAGGTGCAAGCACCCATTAAAGGGATCTAGTAACTTTGTTGACATGTGCAAAAAGCGATGAGTGGTTGATACAATGTATTTTGTTATCTGATATATTGTCCACTGGGTGTTGTGTGAAAATTTCAAGTTAAATGGACTGTATATGGCCGAGTAATGAGCAAAAATGCAAAGTGACATTCACTAACTCATTGCACTCACTTTGTACACGGTTCTGACGATCCATTGGATAATTTGACATCTGAACACTTCAATCGTAAATATCTTTTTAACGAAAGGGAAATTTGAAAAACCGAAACCGGTCCCATGCTTGGCATGAGGGAACCGCTAGAATTTCAATTGGATTTTGAGGATTTGGACAATGTTACTAAGTCCCATTAATGGCCTTCCTTGGGGATGGTTGTGTCCATGTCCAATTCGTAACTCTTGTGACGTCATCGACGTGTTGTTATTGTAAAGTATATACATTTTTAATTGCCGTTTTATTAATTTTGAGATATTCTTAAGAGCAGAAAATATATTGTTGTGTTCATGTTATTAATGCTTTGAAATGGATCGATATTATTGTTACTAACGAGCAGAACGATCTACTATATTTCGAAATAACTAGCGTTATAATAGCTTATAATATAGTCTTGAAAATAATAAGAAAGGATTCGTCTTGAAAACATATAAGAGAGGAAAAGTGACAATGGGGGAAGAAAGATAAGAAAAATTCCAAGATATTATAAATCAGTGATTTAAAGAAGACGAATTAAACGTCGAAGCCCGGTTAGCTCAGTCGGTAGAGCATCAGACTTTTAATCTGAGGGTCAAGGGTTCAAGTCCCTTATTGGGCGCAGGCAAATTCTTCTTTTCTATTTTTATGTTTTACTGAATGCTCAAGATACTTGTAACTGTGCGTGTTATTTCTCGAAGCCCGGTTAGCTCAGTCGGTAGAGCATCAGACTTTTAATCTGAGGGTCAAGGGTTCAAGTCCCTTATTGGGCGCAGGCAAATTCTTCTTTTCTATTTTTTATGTTTTACTGTATGCTCAAGATACTTGTAAATGTGCGTGTTATTTGTCGAAGCCCGGTTAGCTCAGTCGGTAGAGCATCAGACTTTTAATCTGAGGGTCAAGGGTTCAACTTCA
Organism: Echinarachnius parma; assembly: GCA_037951105.1. NCBI lineage: Eukaryota > Metazoa > Echinodermata > Echinoidea > Clypeasteroida > Echinarachniidae > Echinarachnius > Echinarachnius parma. Next base: position 34,265 of record JBAMJV010010115.1, read on the forward strand.
AGTCCCTTATTGGGCGCAGGCAAATTCTTCTTTTCTATTTTGTATGTTTTACTGAATGCTCAAGATACTTGTAACATTTGTATGTGCGTGTTATTTGTCGAAGCCCGGTTAGCTCAGTCGGTAGAGCATCAGACTTTTAATCTGAGGGTCAAGGGTTCAAGTCCCTTATTGGGCGCAGGCAAATTCTTCTTTTCTATTTTGTATGTTTTACTGAATGCTCAAGATACTTGTAACATTTGTATGTGCGTGTTATTTGTCGAAGCCCGGTTAGCTCAGTCGGTAGAGCATCAGACTTTTAATCTGAGGGTCAAGGGTTCAAGTCCCTTATTGGGCGCAGGCAAATTCTTCTTTTCTATTTTGTATGTTTTACTGAATGCTCAAGATACTTGTAACATTATTTTGTATGTGCGTGTTATTTGTCGAAGCCCGGTTAGCTCAGTCGGTAGAGCATCAGACTTTTAATCTGAGGGTCAGGGTCAAGGGTTCAAGTCCCTTATTGGGCGCAAGCAAATTCTTCTTTTCTATTTTGTATGTTTTACTGAATGCTCAAGATACTTGTAACATTTGTATGTGCGTGTTATTTGTCGAAGCCCGGTTAGCTCAGTCGGTAGAGCATCAAACTTTTAATCTGAGGGTCAAGGGTTCAAGTCCCTTATTGGGCGCAGGCAAATTCTTCTTTTCTATTTTGTATGTTTTACTGAATGCTCAAGATACTTGTAACATTATTTTGTAGATATGTGCGTGTTATTTGTCGAAGCCCGGTTAGCTCAGTCGGTAGAGCATCAGACTTTTAATCTGAGGGTCAAGGGTTCAAGTCCCTTATTGGGCGCAGGCAATTTCTTCTTTTCTATTTTGTATGTTTTACTGAATGCTCCAGATACTTGTAACATTTGTATGTGCGTGTTATTTGTCGAAGCCCGGTTAGCTCAGTCGGTAGAGCATCAGACTTTTAATCTGAGGGTCAAGGGTTCAAGTCCCTTATTGGGCGCAGGCAAATTCTTCTTTTCTATTTTGTATGCTTTACTGAATGCTCAAGATACTTGTAACATTTGTATGTGCGTATTATTTGTCGAAGCCCGGTTAGCTCAGTCGGTAGAGCATCAGACTTTTAATCTGAGGGTCAAGGGTTCAAGTCCCTTATTGGGCGCATACCAATTCTTCTTTTTTTTCTTTCCTTCTTACAGAGTCATCACTTCACAATGTTCAAGATACGTCTTGTGACATTTGTGTGTGTGTGATGTTCGTCGAAGCTCGGTTAGCTCAGTCGGTAGAGCATCAGACTTTTTATCTGAGGGTCAAGGGTTCAAGTCCCTTATTGGGCGCAGACGTACTCTAAATGTGGGCGGGGCGTAAACTGGCTGCTAAGTGAGATTTGGCATCAGAAAATCAGCCTATATATAAAATCACTACTGTGTTTATTTTCATGGATTTTTTTTTCTGCAGACCTAGTTTACAAGTCATTAACTATTGAATCACTTTCCTTTCATAAAAGAATTCACCCACGTATACAAAAAATATTCTCTTCGTGAGAAAGTAACGAGGAATAATTGTATTATCTACCAAATATGTTCAAAGCATTGTTTAATTTGAGAATACGTATATGTAATTTAAAAAAAACTTCACATTATAGTTATATTTATGACACTCAAAATATATTTGTACACATAATTGTTATATTGTTCACAGTTGCAGTAATGTACTTGTTTATGTCTTGTTATAAACCCTGCCTTTATGTCACTTTGAATTGATTTATTCGTTTCATTTCTGACAGTGGACCTGTGTTTTATATGTTTTAGATCTTTTGCTTGCTTATTTTGAATTGAATAAAGATGATCTATATTTGTATTTGATACAAGGCTGTACGAGATATGATTTAAAATTGATAAATGCCTATAGAAAGGTAGGTAAACATGGTAAATAAACATGGTAAAAGAAAAACATATTGCAAGAGAAACGAACACTTTCACTTGGAATTAAGATCTGCAGAAGATATGGACGTCGTGTAGTCAATTGGGTCTTGTTTGTCGATTCTACCAATTACGGGATTACAACATCCAGGGGCGTAGCTATTGGGGCGGGAGGGGGGGGGGGGGGTGGGGACAAAAGGGGTAAACAAAATTGCCCCCTTCCCTGGTGGAAATCTTCTTTTCTCCTTCCCCCTCCATTGTACGTAATGCCCTGCCGTTGGGAATACATGTAACACATTATTTATTTTATGGGCACATGATGCGTTCTGTCACCATCATGGGATCCCCCCCCCCCCCCCCTTTGTCCTCCTATATGTTTGATTCATCTGAGTTGTGCCTGGCTAAGCCACTGAATTTTGGTCGTGACTTTTTTGTAGATATTAACTAGGGAAAATGTACGAATGTTATGGCGGATTTGAGGAGGAATAATATAATGTCCTCTCTCACTACCCCCTTGTGGGTAACATACTACATACATAACGCATTTTTATTCTGCCCCTCTCATAAAAAAAAACACACACGTTAAGATCTCCTGTTTGTTCGCCTCGCCTGGTTACACCGCTTGGTGACGATCGTGACTGTTTGTCGATTTCACTGAGGAAAGTACCAATTCAATGGTGTTGCCAAGGGGAAGGGTATAGTTAATGGGGTATTAATTACCTCTGTAGTTGTCTGTAGGTAAAACCATAATGAATATTACCATATTTGTATCTTGCCCCGTATAATGAATTAAACAAAAACACGTTCCTCTTTTTTTAACCTTCGACTGGCTATACACAAATTGCTGACGATCGTGACTTTTCGTAGATTTTACCCTAGGAAAGTAACTAAATGGGGGGGGGGGGGGGGGGGGGGGGGTAGGTGAAAGGGGAAATTGCCTACCCTCATTACTTGATACATATACAGGAAAACAAAGTAAATACGTGACGCCGTTTTTTATTTTGCCCCTTAAAATCATAACCATATTTTATCTACTGCTGGCTTTACCCTTCTGAATGACGATCGTGACTGTTTGTCGTCGATTTTACCTGAGGAGGGTACGAAAATACTCCCTTTGTTCTCTCCGCCCACTCGAGCACTTCACCTCAAGACAATCCTGTATGTTATGCATCGCGTCAACACTCAACTCGGTAGTTCGGGATTCATCACATCGTCTGTTCAACCATTCGGTTATTTTTGTCTTATTTGCGTCTACCTTACGTAATTGAGAGACAGTTTCCATGTAAATTAACTGTCTTTAAAATGCAATGTTGTTTCTGTGATCATGCACAGTTTTTCCGTGAATTACTCCAGATTTATAAAATGTTATCTTTCTAAATAATGTGTATATTTCTCCTGAAGACATGCTGTGTTTTACGTCTGGTGTTCACACCTGACTTGGTAGTTCGGGATTCAGTACATCCGTTGAAAGTCTGGTTAGCTTCATAAGTGGATTTATAATGAGCGAAACCCCATGAATGTTTTGCTTTGAAGGGGTTATGTCACAATGTTATCGTCAACTATACATTTTGATTAATCAGCCTTTCATTACAAAAATCAAAATGATAAAAACCTTCTTGTTATGTTCGTTTAAGTGTTTGTTCAAATAATTATGTTCAATCAAACGCCTTCTCTGATCTCTTCGCCTACACGTGTATATACTGCATCCAAAAAACATCAGTCGTGTTTTATGATTTGTGTTCACAGTTCACACAGATACGGTATGCGAAATGTGGCTGTAGGTTAACCAGCATTTTTATAGAAATAACTTAAAGTGATCCAATAACTTCTTAAAATTCAACCAAAATCACCCGGAGCTTTCACACTCTGTTGTACCTCGATCGTTGTTTGGCTTATGGGATAACAGAATAATCAAATGGGTTTAGATTTGTCAAATGTCTCCCTTTACATATTTATGAATAAATGAAAGGCGCTCCAAGAACGCTTAATAATTGTAGTCAAAATCAATGGGCAGTAGGGAATAAAATCTGACAACATTCACCCTTTTTACTACGTGGTAACGTGGCATTGTTCTATCTCTTTGAAAATATCACACATCATTCAGAAGAATATTAATAACGATATTTGCATACGACTGAAGTCTCAACTACAACTTGTGGAAAACATTTATGAAGTTAATTGATCACTTTAAGCGAAACACACACAGAAAATGTTGTTCTTCGAAGAGGAAATGTGACGATGTTATCGTGAACTACATTAATTAGCTTCTCATTATAAAAAAAAAATCTAAAAATAAAAGTCGTCTTGTTATGTTCGTTAAAGTTTCACTAATGTGCTTGTTTAAATAATAGTATTCAATCAAGCACCTTTCAGATATACCCACGAGCGAACTGTGTATCCAAAAACATCACGTGTGTGGCTTGTGTGTACACCGATATTTGTGTTTTCGTTTGCTCCCGAATAATGCAGTCTGATGTGAACCCGTTACAAGGTTTCTCTAACTACAAGGCATGCTTCCACGCAGTTACGAGTCCTTGAAGACTCATGACGGCTTCGCTCGAAAATGATGAGAATTACCACAAAAAAGAAGAAAATCGTATCATAAAATTATATTTATGCTTGATACTTTCAACGTGCATGATACACGTTCTCGAGGAAAACGTGATGAGATAGTTGCAAGAATTGCCCATTAATCTCAGTCTGATGTCAATTCAGTGCAAGGTTTTTTCTTCAAGGCATGCTTCCACGCAGTAACGTATCATTGAAGTACTCATGGTGGCTTCGCTCGTAAATTATGAGAATTACCAAAAGAGAAGAAAATCGTATAATGTAAATTATGCTTGATACCGTAAACGTGGATACACGTTCTCGAGATAAAAGTGATGAGATAGTTGTAAGAATTGCCCATGAATCTCAGTCTGATGTTAACGCAGTGCAAGGTTTCTCCTTCAAGGCATGCATCCACGCCATTACTTAGCCTTGAAGTACTCATGGCGGCTCTTCGTTCGAGAATGATGACAATTTTGTTTACAAAAAATGGAAAACAATTAACAACAAACAAAACACCATCACGTTGAGTGCAAACATGTTGTCTTCTATACTTTGTATTGCATTTCCAGTAGAGTCGTTAGGATGGGATGTGAATGGTGGGTCAATTATTTATTGTATCCCCCGAACCACTTCGGGGGATACTATGGATTTGGCCTCGTCGCGCCGCCGCGTCCGCCGCGTCCGCCGCGTCCGCCGCGTCCGCCGCGTCCGCCGCGTCCGCCGCAGAGATTTTCTTGTGAACGCTCTACAGGTCCGAGTTCTTGTCCGATCATTTTCTAATTTGGTATGAAGGTGTATTAAGGAAAGAGGATGAAGCCTATTGATTTTGGTGTGGGGCGGAGTCCTGGTTGCCATGGTAACCATGATATAAAGAAATAGTTAAGATTACCTTGTGAACGCTCTACAGGTCCGAGTTCTTGTCCGATCATTTTCTAATTTGGTATGAAGGTGTATTAAGGAAAGAGGATGAAGCCTATTGATTTTGGTGTGGGGCGGAGTCCTGGTTGCCATGGTAACCATGATATAAAGAAATAGTTAAGATTACCTTGTGAACGCTCTACAGGTCCGAGTTCTTGTCCGATCATTTTCTAATTTGGTATGAAGGTGTATTAAGGAAAGAGGATGAAGCCTATTGATTTTGGTGTGGGGCGGAGTCCTGGTTGCCATGGTAACCATGATATAAAGAAATAGTTAAGATTACCTTGTGAACGCTCTACAGGTCCGAGTTCTTGTCCGATCATTTTCTAATTTGGTATGAAGGTGTATTAAGGAAAGAGGATGAAGCCTATTGATTTTGGTGTGGGGCGGAGCCCAGGTTGCCATGGTAACCATGATATAAAGAAATAGTTAAGATTACCTTGTGAACGCTCTACAGGTCCGAGTTCTTGTCCGATCATTTTCTAATTTGGTATGAAGGTGTATTAAGGAAAGAGGATGAAGCCTATTGATTTTGGTGTGGGGATCGGTCCTGGTTGCCATGGTAACCATGATATAAATAAATAGTTAATATTACCTTGTGAACGCTCTACAGGTCCGAGTTCTTGTCTGATCATTTTCTAATTTGGTATGAAGGTGTCTTAAGGAAAGAGGATGAAGCCTTTAGATTTTGGTGTGGGGCGGAGTCCTGGTTGCCATGGTAACCATGATATAAAGAAATAGTTAAGATTACCTTGTGAACGCTCTACAGGTCCGAGTTCTTGTCCGATCATTTTCTAATTTGGTATGAAGGTGTCTTAAGGAAAGAGGATGAAGCCTATTGATTTTGGTGTGGGGCGGAGTCCTGGTTGCCATGGTAACCATGATATAAAGAAATAGTTAAGATTACCTTGTGAACGCTCTACAGGTCCGAGTTCTTGTCCGATCATTTTCTAATTTGGTATGAAGGTGTATTAAGGAAAGAGGATGAAGCCTTTTGATTTTGGTGTGGGGCGGAGTCCTGGTTGCCATGGTAACCATGATATAAAGAAATAGTTAAGATCACTGCTGTAAGCGCACATCGCCTTGTCTATTAATCAGACCCTGCTCGGAGGACAAACAGCGCGCGAGGCCTTGCCCAAAGGCTACTGCCAGCCTAGTAGAACAACGTACACCACCAAACTTGTTCAGTTCACAATATTACAACCCACAAAAGTGCAATGCAATTGGTTCGGGGGATACATGTGCTCGGCTGCGCGACCCGCCGAGCGCGCAATTTCTAGTTTAAGGGGGTATTCTTAAATGGGGGAAGTGGGGGCGGGGCGGTAGTTAGGAGCCCATCATGTTTCCATTGTGTTGTAAAAAATACTGTATTAACAATAAATTATACAATACTTATAAGTTTCCGATTTGTGGGGCACATGCCACCTCAACATTTTGGGAATATTATCTGACACCCCCTTACATTGCCGGGTGCGGTTCGTTATTCCGAAGGTTCGTTATTCCGAAGGTTCGTTATTCCGAACACGCAATTTCCTATACCTGAGTGTTCGTTAATCCGAAAATGAAATAGGGTTTGTTAATCCGAACATTTGTTGCATTATTCCGAAGGTTCGTTATTCCGAAGGTTCGTTATTCCGAAGGTTCGTTATTCCGAAGGTTCGTTATTCCGAGGGTTCGTTATTCCGAAGGTTCGCTATTCCTAAAATGAAATCGGGTTCGTTAATCCGAAAATGAATTTGGGTTTGTTATAATGCTATAATTTCATATAAAGAGATAAAATAAACTTAAATGTTTGATTGGTCTGGCCAAGAGAGGGAAAGGGGGAGGGGTATGCTTAATGCAGGCTGTAAATTCAATAAACAAAACACAAACTATAGTATTATAACAAGCCCGATTTAATTTTCGGAATAACGAACCCGATTTTATTTTCGGATCAACGAACCTTCGGAATAACGAACCTTCGGAATAACGAACCTTCGGAATAACGAACCCGATTTGATTTTCGGATCAACGAACCTTCGGAATAACGAACCTTCGGAATAACGAACCTTCGGAATAACGAACCTTCGGAATAACGAACCTTCGGAATAACGAACCTTCGGAATAACGAACCTTCGGAATAACGAACCTTCGGAATAACTGAACCTTCGGAATAACTGAATTTTCGGAATAACGAACCTTCGGAATAACGGACTGTAACCACATTGCCTCCCAACTGGTGAATGATATCAACAACAACAATAAAAATAAAAAAAACAGCAGTCCAACAAAAACAATTACAATAGTAACCCACTTTGTTGACCCGCGGCTAAGTCGTTTCTGTTTGTCTTAATATGTCTGTTTCTTGTTTGTCTCAAGACTAAGGTCAATCTGGTTGTTTTTATTTTCCATCGATCACTTTCCTCTTTACTTTATACTTTTCTCACTCTTCAATAAGAACGTATATACGTGGGTATTCAAAACCAATTTGCGTCTGGATTTGTTTGCGCTTTCTTTTCTTTTATAAATGTTTCAAATCAATAAATACGAAAACAAGGGGATTATCAAGGAGCGATTCTGACTAGCGATCTATATATGCGGATAATTCCACATTTTCAATAAAAATAAACATTTCTATAGTATTAACCTTCCTATTCCCCGGATTTGTCTCTAATCTTTCTTAATGGAATTCGGTCTTTATTCATGAAGCTACTCTGATCAGAACTATACAAAAACACAACAACAACAACAACAACATCTGAGATAAGCCACGATTATTTTGGTGAGAAAAAAGGTCTCGAGCGTCGAGGGATTTTCTTAGGGGAAACCCCATGCTCTAATCTCCTTGTCACTTAAAATGGAAAATGCTTTAGTAGATCTATATGCATGCGACATGCTAAGCTTAATTAAGCCGGGTGTCTCGACGCTCTTTATTACGTGGCGAAGAGAGATTGATGGTGGTAATATAAGCCAACAGATAACGAAATTTATTTGCAAGTTAGTGGAATAGGGAATCGTGGATTTATTGGGCAATTTGTGCGTTTAGTTATACACGGGAGAAAAAAAAGAATCTCAATATTTAGTGTAAAATGATATTGTCTGTCCCCCGATTTTCGCTGAGTTGTCTCGGATTGCCCGCATTTTTTGTTTTAAATAGGTAGTTGGCCAACGTCGGCCAGCGTGAATATTTATCCGAACGTAAAACCCACCGCTCACTGAACACGATCCAATCAGATCCGACAAATTCGACTAAGGATCTGAACAAAGGATCGAATTTTGGAGGAGAATCTAAACGTTGGCGTTCAATATGATTGCAAGGTATAGATGAATATAAACAATGCACCGCATCTCATGTGGGCTCTTGTAATAATGGTGATCAAGCCCCAGAAATTGTAAGGAAAATCTGATATTTGGCGTTTAGTGTTAGCGCAAGGTATATGATCATGCAGTTGAATGATATAAATAGAGAAAATGCACTAAATCTCATAAGTATGGCCTTTGAACATGTTAAAGTAATGTGGTTCGAGCCCACAATTTAAAGGATGACTTTAAACTTTGGCGTTTAGTGTAAACTCGATGTATATGATCATGGCTTGCAGTAGAATGATAGAATGGAGAAAATGCACCAATACAAATCTCCTAATGGACGAAAGCCTGTCAGTAGTGACCGTATTGAAAAGGTCAGTGCGTGGGCATTAATTTTGTATAATACTGGTGCATGGAAATGTATTCACTATTTCGGACAGACCTGCAGGGTGTACATTTATGCATTTTTTTTTAAAATAAAATAAAAAATAATGGAATTATTTCAGCAAATTAACAAATTGATTTAAATGTCAAAGGGCTCCCATAAACAATTATACTACATCTTTGATTTAGACTAATGTATGAGTTGTCCGCTCTGAAATAATAGTGTAAAATAGGCCTATTATTTGATGCAATGGATACAATTGCATCTACTATTGTTTATGTTTTAATTTGTATTACTCATGCATACTCTGTGTATGGTATGTTTGCTTCGTATTCGATTGTTTAATTTACTTTTTATTCAATACAGAGAATTGGGGGATTATTCTAAGTCTACTATTTCGAATTGTTTTATACATGGTACAATTCGTGCAGGGACATTTCGGTTGATTGCTGCATTATAATAGTAAACTATACTGTTACATATTGTATTGTTATGGAAGAAATATTATATAGCCAACGTCGAGTAATTCCCCTGACATTTTGTGACATTTTGCTTTTATCATGGAATGGGAATGGGCCATCATAAATGGTTATTCAGCGCTAATTGTGAGCAATGTAAACAAGTCCAGTCAAAATAATAACAAATCTGAATTGTCTCCTATTCTTATTCAAGACTTTAGCTGGTTATTACGACATACTGCTCGTGTAATATAATATCTCCATTCAAGTATTGCCTAGCACCGACACGAATACGCACACAAACAAACACACGCACACTTACACACAAACAATAACATACGTAGCATATACGTGCACACATATTTACACACACACACACACACACACACACACACACACACACACACATTCGAATGCACGAACACACTAACGGATACACACTCTCACTCAACATAATATGCACAGACACACGCACTCTTACACGCACTCAAACACATTCAACCCAATATATGTACACACGTATACACACACACACACACACACGCACACATACACAAACTCACATTGAATATAAACACATTGGCCTTGGTGTTTGTTAACTTCCCACGCATGTCAGAACAACATGCCAATGTTTGTTTTGCCTTTATAATATCCTTATACAAACTTACTGCTACTAGACATTGGTGTTATCAGATGAAGATATTAACATGTTGTAGAGTCGAGGAAATGAAGCAATTTCGGCATCGATTTTTCATAGCTACAACAAAAAATGTTTCATTTTCCGGTCAATACATGATTTTGAAATTGGTTGCGTGGCACCACTCACTCGTATAATTGTCACACTTTGAATCTCACATGAAGCATGATCAATGGCGTGCTGAGTAAACACCTATGTATGTGTGTGGGGGTGTTGGGGAGGGGGGGGGGGGGGGGGGTTGAGATGCGTAAGGGTTTTGGAGAAGGGATTTTTTTTAAAACATTGTAATACAAGATAACTAAAATGTCGCCAATGCACGATATAGCATATTCGATAATGTTAGCCATTTTACAAAATATGAATTTCAGTATGGGAGGGGGTGGGGAGCTTCATCTCCTAAGCCCACCCCCCCCCCCCCCCCCCCCCCCCCCCATCTGTACGCCAGTGTAGACTCTCATAGTCTATACATAATGACCAAACATTCCCCAACCACGAGCTGTAGGCTATATCCTTGAAGTTCTCTAATTTTAAAAAGTGGCTACATAGCTATAGGTCTACCTATAGATACGTGCATGCTCGTCACAACTGTCAACGGGTCATTAAAAATATATCACGTGACTTCGCAGCTTGCAATTGCATGTAGATTCTCAGTCTATACATAATGACCAAACATTCCCCAACCACGAGCTTTAGGCTATGTCCTTGAAATGCTCTAATTTTACTTTAAGTGGCTACATAATAGGTCTACCTATAGATACTTGCATGCTCGTCACAACTGTCAACGGGTCATTAAAAATCTATCACGTGACTTCACAGCTCGCAATGGCATGCCATGTGTCGTTTACGGTGAAGAGGTTACAACCGGGCGGCCAATTCAGCGTCACAACATCACACAACGTTTACTATGTACAGCGGTATCATGGCTTGTACTTGAGAGAATAAGCCGAGTAAATTGCTTCCCCTTTATAGCGGCCCCAAAAGCCCCCAATAAGAGATACAAACGAAATAAAACCATTAATATTTCAGAATAGGCTGATCCCCAATAATAATATTTCGACCCATCTTTATAGCACTATCTGCTATATTTGTGTCGCACATTCAATGTCCACACGAATCAACATCATCAGCAGCAACAACAACAACAACAACAACACCACCAACAGCAACAACAACAATTACAACAAAAACAACAAGAAAAACAACACATTCTGTTCTTATTCCTGGCATCACCGACGCCAAATGAATGTAGTAGTGGATGGACATCTCAGGATAGTCGTATCCGATACACTGGCGACGTTTCAGTGCAGGAATCCATCCATGATTTCATTGCGGTCGGGCATTTCGTCCGAATTTGAATAACGGATTGAATCACTGACGCGGGATTAAATTGCACAGGCGGTACGGATGGTGGACATGAATTATTTCTACATTTTAAACGTACATGCACCATCCTTGTTGATAGAGAAGACTTCGATCGAAAAGTTCTTTCACCTCCCCTGATGGTCAGTACTATGAATATTGCTATGACTACTATGTTCTCGACCAGTGAATTCGAGCCGTGCGACACCTCATCTGCATTTGACATGAGTTGTAGCGATTCAGGAGTTCGGACAGCCCAGTAGAATAAGAACTTTTCTTGTATTGGTGATATTTCAATAATCATGCTTTTGTTTGATCATAATACCCTCACTTTTGTGTTTAATTGTTTAGACCCAATTATGTGATTGAATATGTTAAATTGAATATAAAAGCGCTTTACATCAACTTTTGTAAAAAAAGAAAAAGAAAAAAAAGCTTTATTTATACGAGGTAATTAACACAAATTTACATTTTTGTAATTGATTACTTGTTTATCATTATTTTCCTCATGAAAATGAGACGATGAACGTAATTATGAACTTAAATAATTAAAGGGTACCACCACCCACAAATAATATTCTTATTAAAGAAAGGTAACATCTTTAGTAGTCCATTCCATCTACAAGATGGATCACAATCATTTCTTATGATATTATTTTGGGATTTCTCATATCAAAATAATAAACAATCAATTCTAGTTTATATAATGGGAACATTATAAACCCTTTTTTTGTTTTAGTTTACATGTAAAGTAAAACAAAAATTGTATTCTTTTGTTGTAAAATGAATTCCATTTATCTATCGTAAATAATAATATTGATTGATTGAAGTTTTATATTATTTCAACAGGGAACAAAACTAAACCTTTTCATTTGGTCCAAGTAAAAGCATAAGAAACAATGGGTAACAGAAACATAAAATGTACAATAGAAAAGTCAAATTATTCTGATAATTTACAGGGAAACGAATTCAGAAACTTTAAATACAAGTTAAACGCGTGAAATGTAACAGTAATTAAGCAATATATAATAAAGAGAAAGAAAACACTCAAAATGGTTAAATGTTGTTAAAGGGATCTAGTAACTTTGTTGACATGTGCAAAAAGTGATGAAGGGTAATTGATGCAATGTATATTGTTGTTATCTCATATGTCCACAGGGTATTGTGTGAAAATTTCAAGTCAAATGGACATTGCATGGCCAAGTAATGAGCGAAAATGCAAAGTGATATTCACTAACTCACTGCACTCACTTTGTACACGGTTTCAAAACTCCACCTGAGTTTTTCTTATACTGAATACAATCGTGCATATCTTTGTAACGAAAGGGAAATTTGAAAAACCGAAACCAGTCCCATGATTTTATTGTTAAAATTTTATTTTGAGGATTTGGACAATGTTACTAAGTCCCTTTAAAAAGGGAGGTAATTTCTGATGGAATATAAAAACAAAAAGCGTAAGTTATAGGTATTCAATGTGCATGTATAGGCTGCGGAAAGGTCATCTAGCCGCTATAGTCACCTAAATGCTTGCGGCTATAATGCGTTGGTGGAATAGAATAATGGCAATGGCGGGTTTTAGCTCGAATATTCCCTTTTCTGTGAAGGTCTCTTAACGCGTCACTTACTAGAACGTGATCTGGCGCGTACTTTTTATACAAAAATTTCATAATTGAGCAAGAAACGGGTTTAAAATTTAAAAAACCATGCATGAACCCTGACATTTTAGACGCGAGCCATCGCCGACGCGTGCCGGCAGATGCGGAGAAACAGGAGTTAAATAGTGGCGAAGTTAAAACAAACGGGGAAAAAAGGGGAAAATGTTAACATATAGGTCAATCCCCCAACCCCTGTGGAAATGTGTGCCCCACCCTCCGTCTGTGGGGGAAAAATAATGAAAACAAATTTAGGACGATTGTTCAAAAACGTGTATTGTAGTCCCACTTTCCCCCTCTCGGAAAACAATTTACATCTTGGGGAGTAGAATTAAAGTAAATGCGGGAACACCCCCCTCTACCCCTCCTACTCCCCGTCCTGGCTACGTCAACGGTATAGTCCGAAAAATCAGCCAATGTTTCAAGGGTTCTTTGACGATTGTGTTTTTTTTTCACCCGTTCTCTGACGTCATAATATTAAAGGACCTCCCCATAACGAGATGGATTTTTCTGTCTACGTCACTGGGTGAAGGATTGTATATTCTCAATCTGCCCATGTGTATAAACACTGCGACATCATGTATATGCATATTTTAATTATCCCGCCGTTTCGTCCGCACTCCGTATGTATGTATTGTTCAATCAATTATTACAAACGATGTATCCGGATGTAGACATGGTTTGATAATTATTACAAACGGTGAAGTACAACCGTTTAATTCATGCGGCTAACAACACACGAAGGCGAAACAGATCAAATTAATCAACAGTTATCAACTTCTAACAAGTTCATAACTGTTGATTAATTTTAATCGTTTCGAGAGAGTATGCAATTTTACATGATGTGTGATTGGTATTGTGCCTGTGTGTGTGTGTTGTATACAATTTTGTCTATATATTGTGTGTATGTGTGAAAGATGAGACAATATGGTTAGTATTTGTGGTATTTCGACATATAATTATTATATAGCTTGCGTGAGTATGTGTGTTTTTTAATAAAGACATGCATGTCCATGACACACATTTTAGTTTGGCACCGGGCTGCCCCGACAACGATCCATAAACGATCCAATGTAACTTTGTCACATTCAATCCAAAATCACTTGGAGCTATCGAATTTCTATTGATCTTTTTATTTTTTTTGGGGGGGGGGGGGGGGGGGGGGGCTTATCATGGTAATGGGTAAATTATGGGTTTTAATTTTTCCAATTAAACGTCTCTCTAATTATTATGATTGAATGAAAAGCGTTCAAGAACGCTTTTCGAGTGTAGTCAAACTCAAAGGGCAAAAGTGATTAATCTGACTTCAATCTTTATCTTTTCACTAGGTAAACATGTTTTTAATGAAACTATGACACATCATTCAGAAGAATCTTTTAATGAAATGTGTATATTTATGATGAAGTCTAAAATATCACTTTTTGACAAACATTGTAGAATGAATAGATCACTTTACCCCCCCCCCCCCCCCCTCTATAACGCTTCCGTGTAGACCGACCATACCTGTGGATATGCAAATATCAAAGGAACGTCAATCAGTGTGAAGTGACTCATTCTTAGTAATTAACCCCAGTTTTAATGATATTTTGCCATGGTTACGATGGAAGTCATTAAAATTAATTGCAGCATTGTAACAATATTTATTTTTTTTAAAAACATTTAACTCCCACCCCCCCCCCCCCCCCCCCCTCCTCCAACGCCCCCGTTTAGACTGGACAATGGATATGAAAATGTCAAGGGAAAGTCAATCAGTGTGCAGTGACTCACGCCCGTAATTAGCCCCAGTTGTAATGATATATTGCCATGGTTACGACAGACGTCATTAGAAATAATTGTAACAATGTAAACTATTTCCCCAAACCACTTTAAAACTCCCCCCCCCCCCCCCCCCCCCCTCCTCCAACGCCCCCGTGTAAAAACTGACACTGCCTGTGTCACCTTCAAAATAAACTGGACAATGGGTGTGAAATTATCAAGGGAAAGTCAATCACTATGAAGTGACTCATTCTCAGTAGTTATACCCTGTCTTAATGATACATTGTCATGGTTACGAGAGACGTCATTAATATCATTGATATATCATTGTTATACAATTGACAATTGTATAACATTTTCCATTCATTGAAATCTAGATTTAATATTAGTGCATGATATATTTCCTATTGACCCAAATATGACAAAGACAGACGATTTTAATGGGAAAATTGTCTACACGAAAAGTATAATCACCACTATCACTCGCGGTATATTATTAACATAATGCAAACAATGATTAAAAATCAAATTGATTATGAATGAATCATTCAGCTTTTATGTTCACGTGTCTTTTTAGATGACGTTTGTAGTAATCACGGAGTATTTATTCACTTGGATACAAAAGGGCTGCTTGGGGGTGCTCTACTAATTTTCCTAATTTCAGTAAATAATATTTGATAATTCTCATAGCATTTCATTAATGATTCCATTATTCTATTTGTCACGTGTCATTTCAGATGTGTACGAATAACGGACACCGGCGTAGGATTCCTGGCAACGATGGGCTGTCTGAGGGCGCTCTACCTTCGATGGTGTTGTCAAGTCCAGGACTTTGGACTTCAGCATCTGTACGGAATGAAGAGCCTAATCGTCCTATCGGTGGCAGGTGGGTACAAAAGTAGATTTTCCAATATAAGATGTTTGTTTCAAACGTTTTTTTTTTATTACGATGAGCACCTTGAGGGCGCTCTACCTTTGATGGTGTTTCCAAGTCCAGGGACCCATTGCAGAGAGACATGACAAAGTTGCAATTTCTGGCAAGTCAGAAAAATAATATGCACATTTGAACCAACGAGATATGCGTATTTAGTCACATGATATGAGGGTCAGTATCTGTACGATATAAAGAGCCTCATCGTAACACATGTCGATCATATCTAGATAATGTTCCTTGGTTGAAGAATATCTGCGCACATAAATATCCCAGGTCGAAATTCCCATAGAACCAAGACCCATAGGAATCCCATAGACACCCATAGGCCTAATGGTTTCTATGGGATCCTATGGGTTTCCTATGGGTTTTGATTTTTGGGGACTTTCGACCTGGTAAATTTCTATGGGTCCCATAGAACATCATAGAAAACCCATAGAACATCATAGAAAACCCATAGAACATAATAGAAAATTTTTGCCACTACGCGATGTTCGCGTAATCTACATAATCTCTTTGAAGGAGAACAAAATACTATAAGCATTATCATTCCATCCATCGCGTTCCCTTTAATTGCTACCACTAATAAAATAACACTAAATATATATTTTCTCTGTTTTTGTCTCTGTCACTAGGTTGCCCTCTGCTGACAGCATCAGGACTCTCCGGCCTGGCACAACTCAAGCAACTAGAGGAGCTCGAAGTGACCAACTGTCCCGGAGCCTCGCCCAAACTCCTCCAGTATTTCGGCGCCAACCTACAGACGTGCGTCCTCATTCACTGATCGTCAGACAGCTTGGTGAACAGCTGCCAAGGTCCAGAGCATTGTATAATTCTGATCTACCAATGACCCAGAGCATTGTCTTATTCTGAGCTACCATGGTCCAAACCATCGTCTTATTCTGATCTACCATGCTCCGGAGAATCTTCTAATTCTGATCTACCACAATGTGGTCCAGAGCATTGTCTTATTCTAAGCTACTGTGGTCCAGAGCATCTTCTAGTTCTGAGTTAACCATGTATTGCGGCGAACACTTAAGAGGCACGTAACTGCTAATGCCTAGAACATCATCTTAATCTGATCTACCATGGTCTAGAGCATTCCTTTTTCTGACCTACCCATGGTCCGGGGCATCTTCTAAATCTGAGCTACCATGTATTGCGGCGAACACTTAAGATGCAAGAAACTGCCAATGCCTAGAGCATCAGCTTATAATCTAAGATATACCATGGTCTAGCTAGATCGAGCCTTGTCTTATCATTCTGGGCTACTATGAAATTCGGCATCCAGTTAAGAGGAACGAAACTGCCAATGCCAGCATCCTAGAGCATAGTCTTATTCTTAGCTGCCCTGTAGTTCGGTACAAAGAGACGCATCACATCTCTAGAGATACTAGTCTAGTAATTCATTATCAACTTATTTACACGCATTCTTTGTCAGTCGGTCATTGATTGCTCGAAAGACAGACGTCCATTAATTAGTCGATGAAGCTATTCTATTTTACCGTCAACCTTTCCATGTGCGTTCTCATGCAATGATGGTGATCAACATATAGATCCTACATTTTATATAATATTGTACGGATGACATGGCTATTTAGAAAAGCCCCAGGGCGTCTATATAACACCACAATATTGAAGCATATCATTGTCAGTTTATCCATGTGGGTTCACATTTATTTAACGACTGATCGACAGGCGTCTTCGGGCTTAATAACGACCACATTCACTGATCATATGGATTGGCACCCGCTGAATTACAGAACACCTCGGAGCTAATCAAATGGTCAACAAGAACTCCACTGTATAATAACTGTCACATCCACATGGTTATTATATGAGTGGTACTCGTTTAATTTACTGATAGACATCCCGCAAAAACCCCAACATGTATGGCCTTTCAGAGGTATAATTTAAATATTTACTCCAATTAGGGCAACTGAACACGTTCGTTCTGATTCATCGATGGACACTATACAGGAGTGACCACAACTCCTGATGAGCATCCTTCTCAGCAGCTTTTCCCTATGATGACGTCACCGCTAAATTGCCTATATATATATCTTTGTGGTCTCATTTATTAACCGACTAAAGCAAAGTGAAATATGTCGTTCTAACTTAAAATCGCCATGCCCCCAGGGACATTATATGAGATTTTGTCTAAAATTCTATATTACACTCTGCTTTATCATCGCATTTGTCAATAACTTCTGGGTAGCCTATATATCGAGCGGACATAATAAGCTTGAGTCATGCATGCACTGGCATAATAAGCAAAAAACATGTTTTTTTTTTTTTTTTTTAAGGGGAGGGGCTTTCGGTTAGGAAGCGATATATAGCTACTGGGAGGGTATAACAGTCGTACTCCCGCCCATCACCATGACTATACTGAGGGTTTGGTGTTTTTTTAACCCCTGTTTTTCAATACCCGAAATTCCGGGTAGAATCTGACAAAGTAAATAACTTATTTTAAGTCATAATACAACATGTGGATTTAACTGGGGGTGAGGCCCCTAAAACCTCATTTGTACGCCAGTGTGTCCGTGCAGTTGTGCACGTATATATCATAGCTTTTTTTTCTCAAGTTAAGCCAGGGAATTTGGAGCGTTTCCATGGAAAAAGGGGGGCTCCCTGGATGTGAATAAATTATGGAAATGTACAGAAAGTAGTACGAAGCACGTTCCATGTGACCGTTTTACTATCCTTTTGACTATAGGTCTCCTGCATGTCTGAATGTAATCAACGCTGAAAATTCAAGAAGTCTATCAGAGTCAAGGTCTTGTCAACATACTACCGTTTCACAAATGGCGTAGCCCCTATGTGGGGTCTTATGTGCCCCTATACTGTACTAATGTCGGGGAAATGAATAGAGAAGTCCGTGACACCCGTGATATAAGACAGTATAGTTGGCACAGTGTGCTCCTCATGCCTACATTATTTTATTTGACAAACATTCTGTCTCGTTTGACCCTGGTTCTACCACTTCTGGGCACCGTTGCAGAAAGAGTTGCAGTCGATTGTAAAGTTGCAGTTAATTGCAAGTCAGATCGTGACTAAATGACGTAACTGCTTGGTTCAAATGTGCATAATATTTTCTGATATTTTACAATCGATTGCAACGGGGGACCATATCATTATCATGATCACCGGGTCCCTAGGGCCTATTTTATCTTCAAGACCACAGTCGTGTATGATTATCCAGAGTCTGTATAATCGTATTTCCCATTATCCGCTCACATAATGCACCATAGTTGACATCAAAGTATCATAAGAAGTCACATTTTTGTGAATAGTAGCCTAATTAATTGTTAAATCAGCTGCGTATCGAAAGTGTAATTCTGATTATGAACAATTTCGTATTTCAATTTTGAGAAAAGTTTATGTCATTTTAGAAAGGAATATAGAAGGATTAGTTGAAGAGAGTGCAAAGTGGACCAAATTGTAGTCAGCCTGTGGACATGTTCAAAATAAATAGATTTATATCATGCATATTCAATATTATCAATGCGGAAAATAGTCTTATCTTGTTTAGTATGATTATGGAAGTTGGTTTCATAGCGCGTGTTTGATTATATTAACAGGTTGCCAACAATGTACCACGACTTTTATAGTGAGACACAATATGTATACAAAATTAAACATATTTGAGTATTAATTTCTTCTTGTCAATCAGTGGTATTTCTTATTGATCTGCCTTCGTTACTTTGCTTTATGGAAACTAGTTTACATTTACTGTAGCTGTTTCAATCCAAGGCACGGGTATATGCCTATTATAGATTGTAAGTAACTTTCACTAGTCTTCTTTCAAGTTGTTTGAAAGAGATTACAGTATCACGAGATGTAAATGCACATTATCAAGAATTTACATTCATAAGTCACGTGATCCCTCACTCTAAATAGATTCCTTATATACATTGCTAGAATGTACCACCGATAGGTTGATATAGAGTGTGGCATTTTATACGGCTGTATGTTGAATATCTAATTTGTTTTGAATTTCAAATTCAAGCGCCGATTATTAAAATGTATTATACAATTTAGGTACAGTGTATTCATGATTGTTTGTGTTAATTCATTGTTATAGAAAAAAAAAAATTCTATTGTGTTAGATGTATATCTTCAGCAAATTATTTGTATATGAAAGTATTTATAAAAAAAGAAGACGTCCAATTTAAACGTATGATCAATGAATGAAATTATAAGCTTGTGTTTGTTCGTTTGTTTGTTTGTTTGGTGTTCATTTATAAATCAGTATATTATTATTATGATCAATTTCGATCCAAGAACACGCATTGTAATTTCTTATCTCATGATAACTATGTTTTATTTAAAAAATGAATGAAAAGATCATTTATTTGTTGAATATTTTGTTTGTCAGTCGCATTTTTTACTTGTGAATAATGTTCGGCATTCATGGCATACCCTTAAACTGCTAACATATTGATTTGGATGTATATATTTAGTTCATTATTTGTTTTTTACGTTATGCAAGCCAGTTTGATGCAATTTTGAACATGTCATGCTATTTAGTTGGAACGTGTATAGATATAGGATGGCTTTTTAAAAGAAGGAATAGCCCAAATTATTGTGCAATATTAAATTCTTGCGGGCCAAGAGAGTGTGCTACTTCGTATTGTGATCTAGAGCATATTTTAGGGTGCATTCTATAATGTTATTATCAAGTGGATAATATTTTAGTGATACTTATACAGGGTGGCCCAGAAATAACGGAACGGGGGTGCTTGCTATAATGAAGACACATGATGCCCGTCATAGCAACTAGTAACGTTCAATGCGTGCGCCATTGTTAGTACCCCTTCTTCTCTATACACAACTGAACGCACACTCACAATGGCACACGCGTTGATCGTTACTCGATGCAATATGGCGGGCATCATGAGTCTTTAGTATGGCAAGTACCCCGTTCCGTTATTTGTGGGCCACCCTGTATAGAAAGTTATTTGGTACGGTTGGTATAATCTCTCTCATAAGAGTTTTCGTCTATTTTCATAAAAATGTAAAATTTCTCAGATCTTTAGAGATAAATGTTTTTCTTTCTTCAGTATGTATAGGTCATAAAACATGAATGTGACCGGCTAGCTGGACATTTTTTTTATTACTTAAATTAATGTGGATAATAACAAGTATACAAAATCTCTAATTTGTTGATATATTCTGCTCATATGATACGATTGTGAGCGCCAAAAAGAGGCTTTTAAAGTTATTTTTATTGATTGATTGTATGAATTATGTAAGAATAATGTCAGCCCATCCCACTCACATCACCAATTAGTGCAATGTGGTGTAATTTTTGTTGTCTTTATAATAATTGTGGGAGTGTCGTGGAATGGTGGTTCGCATGGGCGTCGATCTGTCATTGATACCCATTCATCAGGGGGGGGGGGGGGGGGGGGGGGGGGGAGGGGGGATGATCTATTCATTCATCCCCCTGATGAATAGGTATTACGTAAGTATCGACGCCCATGGTGGTTCGGGTCCCCTTCTTTTAAAACGCGGGTCGAGGTTTCGACTCCCAGCTGCGGTTGTGTCCTAATTCAGCAAGGCAATATATCTATATGTTACTGTTCTCGACCCAGTTGTAATGTATAGACATGCGTACATGGCATGAATGTACTTCTTGGAATGCTTGATATGCTTTACAAGTCATGTCAGATCAGCTAAAACCAGGGTAATGGTACCTTTTACATATAGTAGAGCGCTTTGAAAAACAAGTTGATCATTATTATGATTTAGTTTCTAAGTTTAAGTCAAGTAGTTGATTTTAGATGATTTGATTGAATTTAATGAAGATAGCCGATCATGTGACTTATGTCCCCAATCTATCATATTTTTGTGCAATGGCTGCTGTTGGTTTTCAACACACAATTATTGCGATTCAAGGAATCTTCGGTCTTAATTCATTGGTGATATCCGTTCACGCTTACATTATTTATTTTATTTGTACAAATACTAAAAATAATATTTATTTGTTTGAGCTTGTTATAAAAATTCAACCGAATCCGTTCACACGCATTATTCTATTATGTGCAATTATGAAATGAAATATTCACGTATACTTACTATTATGATGTATTACTAGTATGTACAAATATATCTACATTCATTAAATGAGTAATCACTGTATCAACATTGATATGATCACATGTAAATACTCACATAAAGAATAGACGTATCAATTCAAATAAATTAATGTGTGATATTCAAATATTCAAAACACGTTTAGTTTGAGCCACGTTCTATACAATATATGTCAGTATTGTTTAAAGATCGAGTCATGTCACGTGACCTGATTTCACTCGATGTGCGAGTGAAAAATATTTCAACTCATTATATTATAGAGACATTATCATTACGTCATGGCTGAGCGACGTTCCCCTGTTATAAAACCCCCAAATCCACAATTACTTTATGTGTCACCCCGAGCCTAGACTGTTTTTACCCAGGTTATATCATAGCTATGAATAACTCGAATAGTCTGATAATTTTGTAGTGTATACTATGACTTAATAAAGAGTGTTAACAAAGATAGATAGAGAGAAATGCTGGGGTCATTCCACAGATATAAATCCGTCTAGACACTATGGTGTCTTGGGTGGAAGTCGTGGAAGTATAGAAAGCTGGGAAGTTTCAATCCATTTTTTTACGACGATCGGAATTCCCCTTTCCCTGGAACTGAAATTAGACCGCACGTGGCCGGTGATTCACGACAATCTGATTCACGACAATCGTATTCACGTGTGTGGGAAGCCACCGTTTTCCTGGTTGTGAATTTCTATAATGTGTGTCTATGAATATATATAGTATTTTTTAGATTTTTTATGTTAAATTTCTTGTGTTGGAATTATGACCGACCGCTCGTTCGTACATTGCTTTATATTAGCTATTCATTCAGTGTTTCGGTGTTTTATTTGTAAAAACAAAAAAAAATATTGTGCGAGTATTCTTGGATTCTATATTATGAAGAATTATTACGTCAGAGGTTATTAATTAAATTATGAGTATAACGTGACCAAAAGGCTATTTGTGCGATATGTGATTTTTGTTTCCTGTTTATTATGTAAGTGGACATATTCATTGAGAGTATACTAGCGGGAGAGAGAGAGTGGAGAGAGAGAGGGGGAGAGAAGGGGGGGGGGGGGGGGGGGGGGGGGGGGGCAAGGGGGCGGTTGGGGAAAAAAAGGTCCTCGCCTTTTTGATGTCCCACAAATTTTTAAAAATTTTTTAAATGGCTAATGCAGTGTTGGGTATCTCGAGATCGATCTTGATCTCGAGACCAGACTCGAGATCGGCAGTCAGTAATCTCGATCTTGTTCTCGGACATTTCTGATCTTGATCTCAGAGGTTCTGATCTCGATCTTGAGCTGCGGATCTTAGTCTTGATCTTGATCTTGGACTGCCTGATCTTGATCTTGATCTCGGACCCCTCTGGTCTTGGACCCAACACTGCTAATTAGTCAAAAAATAACACGATTTAGCCCAAATATGAGACGGTTTAGCCCGAAAATAAGATGACTTTGCCCGAATGTAACATGAGTTTACCCGAATATGAATATATAGATGGTTTTGGCCCGAGTATAGCAATGGTTTTGC
>JBAMJV010010116.1:0-33120 GCA_037951105.1 Echinarachnius parma
TTGACAATAAAAGCATGGGACAGGTTCGTTAAAAAGATATTTATGATTGAAGTGTTCAGATGTTAAATTGTCAACTGAATCGCCGGAACCATGTACAAAGTAAGTGCAATTTGAGTTAGTGAATATCACTTTGCATTTGTGCTCATTACTCGCCCATATAATGGCCATTTAACTTGAATTTTTCACTCAATACCCATTAGACATATCAAATAACAAGAATATACATTGTATCAACCATTCATCACTTTTTGCACATGTCAACAAAGTAACTAGATTCCTTTAATGGAAGCATCATTGATGAAGTGGATTGTACTTCATATGTAGGAATATTAAATGGTTGATATAATGTATATTCTTGTTATTTAATATGTCTAATGGGTATTGAGTGAAAATTTCAAGTTAAATGGCCATTATATGGGCGAGTAAATTAAATTAAATAGATAAGGATATTAAGTGAACAAAAATGTTCGACTCCGTTTGTTTATCTCTTAGACAAAACTTTGGCGTAATATGTAGGTTACGCCATTTTGCACCTAAGAGAATTTTGCAGTTATTGTATAGTACTATTGTCGAATCTCACATTGCGTATGGTTAAGAGGTTTTGGGGTGCGACATATTATTCGTATATCAACAATATACATGTTCTAAATCAAAGTAGTACATGCAATCTCCTTATAATGACCCAGAGAACCTTCAGCTCACGGATTATATAAATGTGTTATTCATGGCCCTGGGAAGCGGGGGTGCGGGGGCTGCTGCAGCACCCCCGGAAATTTTTCAGGGGTGCACAGCACCCCCCTGCAAAATTTTGTGTAATGTTATAAATGTATATCATTATGCTTCGTTTACGAAATTGTCACACAGCCGACAGCCACAAATGACGCTCTTTCTGGCTTGTCAGAACAATTTGAAGTAAAAGGGCACCCCAAAATAATAGAGATCCATCAAAGCAAGGGTAAGATAATGTTGAGAACCTTTTGCCCCCATCTTGAAAATGATCCTTCTACATCAAGCGCATCATTTACAGATCCACCTAACCATACAAAAATATGCCAGAAACAACAGTTCCACTAGGAGATACACATGGGATCAACAGCGTGTGTTTTAGTGTGTCCACGGGCGTATGATCTCGGGGGATAGGGGATACCCGGGGGGGGGGGGGGGGGGGGGGGGGTGGGGGGGGGTGTACTCACGCATAATGGGTATACGGGGATGTGCCGCTGGGAAGGGTGACTTTTTCAAGAAAGATCCTTAGACATGGGTCCATTTTAATTATAAAAAAATTTAGACATTGGTGCCTTTTTTCATTTATTCCTTTTCCGTCTTTTCCTCCCTCATTTTCTCCGGGATTTTGGGATTTGCCGATGTGAAATTGCTAAAATTTTCAAACTCGCTCCGCTCGCTAGCATACATAGTATTTCACAACATGTTTATATATAACCCTTCATAACACCATATCATAAGCAATAAAAACGAATATACCCATACAATTATATTGAAACAAATGGCAATTTTCCGCTGTGAAATGGCTAATTTTTTCAGGCTCGCTCCGCTCGCTCACATACATAATATTTCACAACCTCGGGTGTTTATAATTGCCAAAGTTCCCTGGTGTAGGAGGGGGGACACCCCCCTCCCTAACCAGTGGCGGATCCACGGGGGGGGGGGGGGGGGGGGTTAGGGGGTTTAAACAAAAAAGTGAAAAAAAGTGACAAAAAATCACTTACGGGGGTTCAAAATAGCAAAAAAAAGTGAAAAAAAGGAAAAGTGAAACAAAATCACTTACGGGGGTTTAAAATAGCCAAAAAAGGTGAAAAAAAGGTGAAAAAATCGCTTACGGGGTTCAAAATAGCAAAAAACAATTCGCCGCTTCGCGGCTCGTGGACGAAAGTGAAAAAAAAGGTGAAACAAAATCACTTACGGGGGTTTAAAATAGCCCAAAAAAGTCGCCGCTTCGCGGCTCGTGGACGAAAGTGAAAAAAAGGTGAACAAAAATTCGCTTACGGGGGTTCAAAATAGCAAAAAAAAGTCGCCGCTTTGCGGCTCGTGGACGAAAGTGAACAAAAAGGTGAAAAATCGCTTACGGGGTTCAAACTGGCCCAAAAAAGTCGCCGCTTCGCGGCTCCGTGGACGAAAGTGAAAAAAAAGGTGCAAAAATCGCGTACGGGGGTTAAAAATAGAAAAAAAAAAACGCTTACGGGGGTTCAAAATAGCAAAAAAGTCGCCGCTTCGCGGCTCGTGCTAACGAAAGTGAACAAAAAGGCGAAAAAAAATCGCTTACGGGGGTTCACAAATAGCCAAAAAAAATCGCCGCTACGCGGCTCATGGACGATGCTCTGCATCGTCATTGGGTCAAACCCCCCCTCCCCTTAGCAAAAAGCTAGATCCGCCCCTGCAAACCCTCCCCCCGCTAGGTGGCTTCGCGCCCCTCAAAGTATAAACTTTCGCCCTCCTAAGAAAATACCCTGGCGCCGCCCCTGTAGTATGGTACAGTTATGAAGAATTTTATTCAAAAACTGCAAAATGATTGGCCATTGTTTTATATTACAGCTAAAAAATAATGAAATATTTAAAGTGCGAAATCCTATGGGTTCGGAAGTCTCAGCGCACCACGCCCGTCCGACAATTATCTGATTACACCCCCCCCCCCCCCGGGGGGGGGGGGTATATCCCCCACTTTTTTATGCGGGGTGGTCTGTACAAGACAAACAATCCCCACTTTTTTTTTAGAAGTTAAATCTTCTAAAAATCTTACAAAATGCATAATAATAATATATAACTGCAACAATTATGACCATACTTATACAGTGATATTTTAAACACCAATTTCAAACACCCTCCCCCCAAGTATCTGTAGACATGCACGGACGACAGGCGGACGATGTAAGTGTATTTCTGGTGTGTGTCTGTGTGTGTAAGTTCGATTGTGTTTGTATACTATATAGAGGTCTTATCATGAGGGAGATGGTAATGATTTCTTTAATTAAGTATTATCAAATTTCCTTCAAGGTATGCTACCAGATTGCATTATTTCGAGTCCAAATTTGCAAAAGCTCCCTAGCGTGGGAGGGGGGACACCCCCCTTCCGACCCCCCCCCCCCCCCCCCCCTGCGGTGCTCCGTCCCTCGCAGTTGTGCCACGCCCCCAATCCGTTTACCGTATACGTACCACTTTAAAATTCCTTCCGACGGGCCTGTATAATTATATCCTCAAGCACCCCCGGTGAAAAAATTCGTTCCCAGGGCCCTGGTGTTATTGGTACTGTAATGCAGGGTTGCCAACTTTGAGCTAGAGGTGAAAGTGAGGGCTTGGCACGAACAGTCACGTTCAACGTCACGTGAACGGTTCTGTACCTTTTGTGAAACAGGTTTACCCAAATCTACGAAGTGTAGGGTAAAGTGACCCAACAATTTGTCGTTTTCCATGCCGGTAAAACTCGAATCGTCACGTCTACCAAAACGTGACGTGAGTGTTTAATCATTATTTGTAAAAGTGAAAGCGCTTGTTACTAAGACTAGTCATGACGTCATCCATAATATTCTCGACGACACAACTTTTCCTTCTTGTGCGATGGAATTCCTATGGAGATTGCGTGTTTAAGGATTTGTCGCAGCGCACAAAAAATTGTATGTAAGTGAATGGGGACCGCGGACAAAGTATCAGACAGTTGTTAGAGGGAGAAAATAAATCTTTCTAACAGATAACGTTAAATAGAAATGGATAATCAAATTAGAAACTGTGCTTATATTATGTTTGTCTAAACATTCGTGATCCAAACGGGGATCGGAAACTGGTTACTCGCTACAGCCAACTACGGACTGTGTCCGCTTAGGCCTAGCTAGCCACCCCGACCGCCAGGCGCCAGGGGCTCCGGCCGCGGCCCGTGGTGCTTGCCTAGCTAGCAGTACACGGTGAGGTGGCCAGCTGTTATTACCGGGTTTAGTTAAAGGGTGACTAAATTAAAATTAAAAAGGCTTTGGTTGATCTATGATAATGAATTCATCACATATCTGCTGACTATTTGATGTACATTTTTGTCATATTTTTTCTATTCATTTTTCTATTTATTTTTTCTACCTGCTCAGGTTCACCCCTGAAAAACCATGCCATAAGCTATTGTCTTGACTTCTCTGACCTCACAATACCATTCCATCAGTCAGCTAGATGAACAAAAGACATCTGACCACCAGTTTTAAGCTGTTTACAATAGCATTGTAAGCTTTATACAATGCCCACTCACTATGAAAAGAAGGTTTCAATGAAATACGGTACTCAGTGGGTGAGAATATATCTTTTGTAAATGTTTATCTAGCTGATCGGTGGTTGAATGGTATTGTGATGTCAGAGAAGTCAATTGTGTAGGGCTTTTTTAGGGGTGGATCTTAGCAGGTAGAATAAAAATAATAGAAAAAATAATATAACAAATATGACAGAAATGTACATGAAATAGTCAACAGATATGTGATATATTCATTATCATAGATCAACCAAAGCATTTTTATTTTTCAATTTTGTCACCCTTTAGTCACCCTTTAACAACACAATTACTTCAAGGGTGACAAGTTACCAATTTGTTTTGAGCGTCCCTTTGGCCCTGTGTATGCATTCTTCAACAATTATTAATTAGGCTCATCTTCAAATCAGACGGTGTGCAAATTATTTCATTATTACTGCATTATCAGAATATCTTTATGTACATGCAACACAGCCAATCCTCGAGCTTACACTACAATACATGCCCAAACTTCAAGATTACAGACTATGAGATTTTTTTCTTATATTTAAGCCACCTATGAGGTGTCTTAAATTTAAGACAAAAATCTTACGCTGAAATGTTTATGGAATACCAATGCTTGTTTAAGCAAATTTGCTTAAGCAAATTTGCTTATAATAAGCAAAAAAACTTAGCAAATTTGCTTACCGAAAGTGCGTCTAAAATGTAAGCAAATTTGCTTACGAGGGAATTTAAGCAAAAATGCTTAGATCTAAGCATTTTTGCTTATAATAAGTACAAATTATAAGATTTCTTGCTTATATATGTGTTTATGGAATACAGGCCCCGATGCGTCGCGACGATATCGACGAGATTCGAGAGCGAGGCCGAGGCGGGGCCGAGGCACAGTTTGACGACGCGGCGATGGAGTAAATTGCAGGCTAGGCGCCGGATCAAAACAACATACAACGAGACAAAACTCAGAAACTAACCACAATCCTTGTAACAATTATGTTTTTCATTTCCAACAATATGTGAACTTAAATTGCCACATTTTGACTCTTGTGAGTTGTGAAAAGTGAAAACTTTGCCTTTTCACTCTCATGCATGACTTGACAAATCAATTTTATCAGTGGCGTAGCTACGGGGGGGGCATATATTCTGAAAAAACAATAGAAAACATAAGGGCACATTTAGGTGTGCCCCCCAATAATTTGGGCGACTGGACCTGGTCTAGACTTTTTGCTTGGTCCTGGACTAGATATCTTCCACGGTCCTGGTCCTCGCTACAAAAATTGGGACTGGTCCTGGTCTAGGCCTAAAAAAAGGTACTGACAAAAATTTACGACTGCCCGCCCCCCCCCCCCCCCCCCCAGCCCCCCCGCTGACAGGATTTTATGAACCGCTAGGTCCTGGTCCTGTTGGAACCGGTCCTGGTCTAGGCTTCGAAAAAATATTACGACTAAGCCTACCCCCCCCCCCCCCGCCGCTGACAGGATTTTTTCAACTACTTGGTCCTGGTCTAGGTTAAAAAAAAAAAACTTGAAAAAATCGTGGGTTCGCTAGTGATTTTGTTGCCCCCCAATCAGTCCGACCACGCTACACCACTGAATTTTATTATCACACACAAGTAATCAATAAGCCAGTTCGTAATTAGACCAAGGAGCTTGGGTGACGCTGAGGGCGTAGTCCGATGTTCCATCAACTCGGATCAACGGGCATCAACGCACAGTTAAGTGTATGGTATCATGTCATATTACCGGATAATTTTAGTTTGACAGCATAAAACAAACATTCGATGCATAAAATCAAAGTGGAAAAAATACGAGCAGCTGCATAAACTCATAAAGAACACATTTGATGTAAAGTATATTCAAGAATTTACCGATTTTTCCCAATATCAACTTTCTTGTGAAAAATCCAGGTGAATCATTTACACGCAATAATGCTACAAGGCGGGCGATAAGCATACCGCCCATTCGTACAATGTACCGTTTAAAATATCTATCTATCTATCTATCTATCTATCTATCTATCTAATCTAATCTATATCTATATATATAATTATATATCCAGCTATATTGTATCTAAATCATACAGTATCTATATTATATAATTGAACGCATATGTTTTAGGACGCAATCGGAAGGAAAACAGACGGGATATAATATTTTTTTCTACATGTAGCGGTCTTCAAAACAAGAAAGTCGGTAATCATTATCAATTTATATACATTGTGGATCACATAAAAGAAATTTTGTTTGCATTTGCTAATAAATGGAGAGAGAAATCAGTTGGCAAAAACTGTTTTTGCGTTGGATAGTGCAGCATTAAAGGGAAAGTTGAGTTTTGGTAGAGAGGGCGCTAGACTACTTAATTGGTTTGTGAGGTAATGAAAAACTGAGTGTAAAATTTTAAAGAGCATAATATTTAAACAATAAAATCACCTTTGTTTGATCAAAATCGGTTCAGAAACGGCTGAAATATCCATAAATATAACAATTTGTAATAAACCCGGGGCCCCGGGTTTATTAGAGAATTTTGAACCAGCCGTTAAAAATTCAAAAAAATGCTTCCTCTTTTCAAAAAGTTACAAAATAAGTATTTAAATAGTTGTTGGTTATTTCTCTATCTAATCACTATTTCAACAAAGCATCACATGCACAATATTTTATTCAAAATGGTTGAAACCGATGAGTGTTTAGAGAGCGCCCTCTTACGTTTTAACGTATTATGATGTTTAAATGTATCTTTCTTTGTATTCTCTACTCTGTTTGCACCCTCCCTTTTTCATTGTATTATTTGTACACCTGGCCCTTGTTTATACATAGACCCAAAATACCCGATTATGACTTTAAATGATCCTGATATAAACTCATTGAATTATCAAAATGGAATTAATAGCTGTCAATATTACACTGTTCAGGACTTTTTGGCGGTCTTTTCTAAAGACGATAAACGTATAGATGATAATAATAATAATAATAATAATAATTTGAGCTTACTGCATATTAATTCTAGAAGTATTAATAAACATTTTGACTCTTTTGAAACATTTTTGAATTTAATGAAAAACTTTAAGTTTTCTGTCATTGGAATTTCTGAAACTTGGTTGCATTCTAACTCTCCAGATATTTATAATATTCCAAATTATAAAATGATTCATATTGATAGAAAAGATGGTAGAGGGGGTGGTGTGGCATTATATATTCATACTGACTTGAAATTTGTATTAAGAAATGATTTTGATGTTGATGGTATAGACAATGTATTTGTAGAAATTATTAATACAAATGGAAAAAATATTATAATAGGGACATTATATAGACCCCCAAGTAATAATATAAGTACATTTCTAGAATTTTTTGATAAAGAATTAGACAAAATGACCCGTGAAAATAAACATGTTTATTTAATGGATGATTAGAATATTGATTTAACACACTCTCTTTATTTTGATAACGTTTTTTATAGTGGTAATAATATTAGTACAAATAACGATAATCATAACGTTACTAATAATAGTAATAACTTTCTTAATTTGTTATCTTCATATGCCTTTTTATCCTTGCATTAATAAACCAACAAGAATAACAACAGTATCAGCAACACTCATTGATAATATTTGTACTAATGTCATTGATAAAGAAACCAATACTGGAATATTTTATTATGATTTATCCGACTATTTGCCAATATTCCTCATTTCTTCCCAATTTAAATTTAATTCAAAGAGTACGGCTAGTAAGTTAATGTATAGAAAAGAAAATGATGAAACAATAATGGCATTGAATAGAGATTTAATGAATGAGAAATGGCAGGATGTATTTAGTGAAAATGATATAAATAAAGCCTACGAAAAGTTTATAAATAAAATAATATATTATTATAATAAAAATATACCATTAATACAATTGAAACGTAAAAGAAAAGGTATACAAAATCCATGGATTACAAAAGGAATTTTTTATTCTATAAAAACTCGTAATAAATTATATAAAAATTATATGCGGAAACCAATTGAAAGAAATCATAACTTGTATAAACAGTATCGCAATAGGCTCACTAGTTTAATTCGAACTTCTAAGAAAATGTACTATTCTGATGAATTGAAAAAAGCCAAAGGGGATATGAATTTAACTTGGAAAGTTATTAAGGAATTAATTAATAAAAATAAACAGCATAGTAAAATTGATTCTCTTAATATCAATGGCCAGGAAATTGTTGATTCATTTGATATTGCACAAGAGTTTAATAATTTTTTTATTAATGTTGGGCCTGATTTAGCCTCAAAAATACACTCAGATAATAATCATTTTTCTCAATATTTATTTGATCCTACTCCAAATACAATGTTTTTAAATCCTACAAATAAAGATGAAATTGTAAGGATTGTGAAAACGTTTCAATCAAAAACATCTTTTGGATACGATGGAATTAGTATAAAATGTTTGAAACAAATAATTAATTATATTTTATCCCCTTTAGAATATATATTTAATTTGTCATTAATAAATGGAATTTTTCCTGATTCGTTAAAAATCGCGAAAGTGATCCCTGTCCATAAGAAAGATGATCGAACACAAATAACTAATTATCGACCAATATCGCTACTCCCTGTTATTTCTAAAATTTTAGAAAAGATAATTTATATTAGATTAGATTCATTTTTATTAAAAAATAATATACTTAACTTATCCCAGTTTGGATTTAGAAAAAAAAATTCAACTGATTTTGCAATTACTCAATTGTTAGATAAAATTATAGATTCATTATCCAATAAAGAACATGTTATTGCTATATTTATGGACCTGAGCAAGGCCTTTGATACTATTAATCATAATATTTTATTTTACAAATTACACAATTATGGGATTAGGGGAATTGCATTATCTTGGTTGAAAAGTTATTTATTTAATCGGCAACAATTTGTTTTTATTTATGGTAAAAGTTCATCAATGCAAAATATTCAATGTGGGGTTCCTCAAGGATCCATACTGGGACCTTTGTTATTTTTGATTTATATAAATGATATTATTAACTCCTCTTCTGTTCCTTCTTTTATTATGTTTGCCGATGATACAAATGTTGTATTTTCTCATAATAATTTATTGGAACTCATTCATACTTTGAATTTAGAATTGATTAAAATTTCTTCCTGGTTTAAATGCAATAAGTTATCTTTGAATATTAATAAGACAAATTTTATACATTTTCAAACTTCATATTTGGATAATGAAACGCAATATAACATTAAGATTGATGATTTATTATTAGAAAGTAAAACCCACATTAAATTCCTTGGTATTATTATCGATAAACATTTAACATGGAATCAACACGTTTGTTATATAACATCCCTCATAGCGAAAGGTATTGGTATACTTTATAAAACTAAATATTTACTTTTACAACATTCTCTTGTTATGTTGTATAATACTCTTATTTTACCGTATATTAATTATTGCAATATTGTTTGGGGAAATTGTAGTAAAACAAATCTTGATAAAATTGTTCTTTTACAAAAGAAAGCAGTCAGAATTTGTACTAAATCTTTATATTTAGCGCATACAGATGGTTTATTTTATCAATTGAATATTCTTAAAGTTTATGATATTAACACATTACAAATAGCGGTATTTATGTTTAAATACTTTAAAAAATTACTTCCCCCTGTTTTTGATGATTATTTTGTTTTAAATGAAAATATACACTCTCATTTAACACGTACATGTCATAATATTCATTTGAATAACCCTAAAATAGTATTAGCTCATAAGTCAATACGACACCATGGGCCTGATATATGGAATACTTTGCCTGAATTTATAAAACAAATAACCTTTCTAAATTCATTTAAAAGAAGGATAAAAGATATTGTGCTGAATCAATATTTAAAATAAAATACAAAATTGATTTATAAGTTTCATTCCCTGTATAGTGTTATGATGGCAGTGAACTTGCGTTTTTTGTAATTTAATGATATTTTGTATAATTGAATGAGTAATTTGTTAGATATTTTCATATTTTGTATAAATTAGTATATGGTTTTCAAGGGCTAGCGTGTACTTTAATTATTTGCACTTGCACCACTTCCTTCTCCTTACTTTCTTTTCTCTCTCTCTATCCCAAATGTCATAGGTTGTATACATAATTTAAGCTTATATTAATTTTTCTTTGGGGAGTCACGCTATCAAGCTTGCAGCTTATTGTGACTTCCCATGCAACTTTCCTACTATACTGTATACTATTATGTTGTATAGTTATTCTTTATTTACTTATTTTTTATACAATTGTTTAATGTACTTAGGCACAATTGTGATATTCATGATTTGTTATTATATGTTGTTAAATAATTGTTTTGTATTTATGTTATGTTTTGAAGTTGCAAAATAAATGAAATGAAATGAAATGAAACGGCTCTTTTTGAATGATAACATGATCTTTACTACGTCATTTGTAATTTTGTGTTCCTTTCTAGTTATAACTATTAGTTTGTAATGTAATGATGCAGGTTTTGGTTACTAAAATTCAGTTTCACTAAAACTGTACTCTCCTTACCAGAACTCAACTATCCCTTTAAGCGGAATACGATAATACGTGCGTGCTAATACGCGCGTGCTATATAGTCAAGCAAGGCTCGGTGAAATTATTGATCAATAAATATCATTACACATGAATAACACATTCTATCAAACCTGTTCTTGTTCTATGAAATAGTACATAATATGCTATTAACCTTGGATAGGGTGAATACAAAAACGATGGGCTGATTTTGATCCTGATCCAGATTTAAAAAACGTAAACAAATAAATCGCATTCAATTGCACGTGTGGCTCCTTTGATTCTCGCGATCGATGGAACCTGGCCGTAGAGAGCAGTAATTACGCGCATGCGCAGATTGTAACTACGAACTGGCTTAAATACGTGTAAAAACAAGTTATTTTGCTCAAAACCTATTCGTTAAAATTATTTCGCTATTTTTATAAAGGGGGACTTTCATTTGTTGTTGTTTTTATTACATGTTTGTTTTTTGTGTACGTTTAATTTGCGTGTATGGGAGGGTATAACCTATACCATTGTGTCTGGGTGTGCATGCATTTGTCTATCTGTGTCATTATCATCCTTTGATAAGTGTATGCGCTTTTCCTAACACCATACACGATACTTTATTATATAATTTTATATTTTATTGTACATTATATATTTGTACATTTCATTGTATTAGTTTCACTAGCATTAGCTGCATCATTAGTACACTGAGTAATGGTAGCAGTGGCCGCACACATGTTTGTTTTTTTCAAAGGGGAAGGAGAGGGGGTTATTTCGTCAGCCAAATTTCTTTGAGGGGGGGGGGGGGGGGTTAGCTGTAGATATTTGGAGTCAATTAAAAACAGCCAAAACAGTAGTTTTGGGTTACAGGGGAGGGTGACCCAAGCCCCCCCCTCCCCCCCCCCCCCCCCCTACCCGCCCCCATGGGTACGCCTATGAATGGTACATTTTGTTTCATTCATCGTCGGCCTGAACTTTTGCCATTAGTCTCTTCTCAATGACAATTTACGTTATTTTTTAAAACGCCAGCGGCAATTTACGTGAGCTTTCGTAGATTGCATATAGTAGGTCAACAAATTGTTGGGTCACGTTACCCTACACTTCGTAGATTTGGGTGACCTGTTTCACAAAAGGTACATAACCTGAACGTGACGTGAACGTGACGTGAACGTGACTGTTCGTACCAAGCCGAAAGTGAGACATTGCGAGGGAGCGAAGCGACCGAACGGGGAGAGAGCCCGGGGAGAGAGTGTGGGAAGGGGTTATTCCATCGACTCATGGTAGGGAGCTTTTACATTTTGAGACTTTAACATTTGCAATCTGTTGCTTACCTAGGGAATAAAATCGGACTTTAAATTTACTGTATAATTATGGGTAAGTGTGTTCTGATTGATTTGATCGATCTGGACAAATTTTTATTATTTTGTTCATGAAGATAATATGCAATTGGCACAATCGTTAAGGTAGAAAACTGTGTTTTTACTCTTCAAGTTTGAGCGTCAATATCTATCTTGTTATTGCATGATTCTACTCGAATTTGTTATAATTGACAAGCCTGTTTATTCCCATTTACATTTGTACCTTGATTGCCAACTGAAGGTGAATTCTTCTTTTGTTAGGAGAATGGCTGTGTTATGAATAGTTTTGTGGTGAGTCACAATAGCAATGCATTTTGCCACGTTTCAATTTGGACTCTGCACCATACTTAGGTGCAATGCACGTTTTTTAAATGAACATTACAAATGGAGCGTAGTGTAAAGGGAAATAAACAGGCCTGATATGATACCTTGTTCATGTAAGATATTATAGGACAAGAAAGTAATGAACGCTCAAACTTGAATTGTGGAAATGTTTGTGAGGGGTTTATATGCACAACCAGAAGCCAATAACATGGAAACTCTTTTCCAAGTTCAGCTAACATGACGGACTTAAGCACCCAAATGACAACTATGATTTGCTTACTAATACTATGCAGATATCTACAAAAAAAACATTGATTTAAATTTAGTAGCTCATTATCTATATGCACAATCTCACAAGATATGATATAATGAAACAAATTTGACTGATTAACAACTGACGGGGTTGGCACGAGAATACGTTTTTATAGTCATTAAAGGGACTTAGTAACATTGTCCAAATCCTCAAAATCCAATTTGAACTCTAGCGGTTCCCTCATACCTTGTTGTATTGGTATTAACAATAAAATCATGGGACAGGTCTCGGTTTTTCAATTTTCCCTTTTGTTACAAAGATATGTACGATTGAAGTGTTCGATTATCCGTTGGATTGTTGAATCCGTGTACAAAGTGAATGCAGTGAGTTAGTGAATATCACTTTGCAGTGGCGTAGCGAGGGTCAACGGATTGGGGGGCACAACTGCGAGGGAGCGGAGCGACCAAGCCCGAGGGTGCGTAGCGCCCGAGGGGGGGGGGGGGGTGTGGTAGGGGGGTGTCCCCCCTCCCACGGTAGGGAGCTTTTGCAAGTTTTCACTTGAAATAATGCAATCTGGTGCATCACTTGGAAGGAAATTTGATAATACTGAATTAAAGAAATCAAGACTTAAAGGGACTTAGTAACATTGTCCAAATCCTCAAAATAAAATTGTAATTCTAGCGGTTCGCTTATACCTTGTTGTATTCATATTAACAATAAAATCATGTTTTTCGGTTTTTCAAATTTCCCTTTCGTTACAAAGATATGTATGATTGAAGTATTCAGATAAGAAAAACTCCGGGCGAGTTTTTCTTCCGTGTACAAAGTGAGTGCAATGAGTTACTGAATATCACTTTGCATTTTCACTCATAACTTGGCCATACAATGTCCATTTGACTTGAAATGTTCACACAATACCCTGTGGACATATAAGATAACAACAATATACATTGCATCAACCATTCATCACTGTTTGCACATGTCAACAAAGTTACTAGATCCCTTTAAAGCATCTCCCTACGATAAAGTATACAAACACAATCGAGCCTACGTGTACGTGCACACACACCAGACTCAAATACGCTCACGTCGTTATACCCGTGCTTGTCTATACTTATTGGGGGGAGGGTGTGGGAGGGGGTTTACCCACGTGGAGAAATTTTTGAAATTGGTGTTTAAAATATCAATGTAGAAGTATGGTCATTATTGTCTTTTTATTTGTCATTATTTTATTGTATTTGTATTATAATAGTGAACCTTCTCGTAACGTATATTTTAAAACGGGAATAGCGAGGAAAGATTGAGCCTAGCATGAGATGGATCCACGTGATCCTGTATACTATAGAGACATCGATATAGTCTAGGGCATTGAGCTCCAATGAAACTAAGCAAGGGCGTCAACAACTTCTCAAAAGTGGAGGGGAGACATTGTGAGGAAGCGAAGCGCCCGAGTGGGGGAGGGTGTGGGAGGGGATGTCCCCCTCCCACAGTAGGGAGCTTTTTTATTTTGGGGTGTGAAATTGTGCGATTTGGTGCACACCTAGATCATGTAATATGAAGTATATAAGTATGGAACCAAACATACATATTGACAAAAGGAGGCGGACAATCTCTTCCACTTTCAAATGTGGGGGGACATGATATTCCAATATGATTTGCGTTCAGCGCATATGGACCGAATTTACTGAAAGATATCATTATTATTTCAGATTTTTTATTTTCTGTGACGGTGTGCTATAAATGAGGGTTTAATAAACTTCGTTTGAGGTGTGCGTTTGAGAAATGTCATTGCCCAACACAGTTCGAAAGGTGAGTTCAAGCAAACCGAAATGAACTTACAATATGAGAAACAGTATGCGCGCGAAGCGCGCGGCAAAAAAACGAGATTTACAGTCCTTTTCAAACCAAAAATTTGAATAAGGCGCTTTATTGGAAGGGTTGATATAGGTGCGCTATTGCTAGTACTAGGGAACGACCGTTATGTTCTTCTTTATTATCGGTGATAACATCATTATCATCACACATTTAATAAAACATGATAATAATGAATGATTTAGACACATTTGGCTAACGTCGGGTCATCATTTTTTTTTTTTTTTTTTTTGCCAAACAATTGGGGGGGCACGTGCCCCCCCCCCCCCCGTGACCCCCCCCCCCCCCCCCGTAGCTACGCCACTGTCACTTTGCATTTCTGCTCATTACTCGGCCATGCAACGTCCATTTGACTTGAAATTTTCACACAATACCCTGTGGACATATAAGATAACAACACTATACATGGCAACAACAATTCATCAATTTTTGCACATGTCAACAAAGTTACTAGATCCCTTTAATGATAGAACATGAAGTGTGTTTTTTTTCTGAAATGAATGCATATCAAACTGTTCACTGATTGCGTTATCATGTTTAGGCTATGCTCTGTTCTTTATAATATGCTCACGTTGGCCACATACTTATGCGTATTGGAAACTCCTTAAAGAAATTGTTTCCAATTTTGAAGGGTTATTGTGACGTGTGTTTTTTTTAATCAATTAATTTGATTTTTCTGATTATTTTTTTATTTTCCCTGTTGTATTGTTCCTGTTTTTAAGAGTTTGGAGATTTCTTTTACATAGACGAGTCGATCATCTCAGCTGAACTTGAATAAATAATTTTCAAAGGTTTTCGTTCTAATCGGATATCTCAATGCCGGTACATTACAATTGAAATCCAAAATCTCCATTATTAACAATACATGATTTGCATATTATGCCAATCGTTTCGTTATTATAAGTTCAGATGAGACCATCAAGTTAGCTCAATTACAAGCAAAATTAGTTCCACAATGTTGGTTATAATTGGGCATTTGAATGCAAAAAACATTGAAAATAAAGGTTTTCCATTCCAACTATAGAAACTTGCATTAGTATGCAAATTATGTTTTTGTATTTATTATCAGGATAAATGTAACTAGCTTGTTAGCAAAAGATGAAAAGATGATTTTCAGAATCGTTTGGGTTTGATCGGGCACACTGAAAAATGCAACAATTAAATACACCGAAATTTTTTTTTTTTTTTTAATAAAAATAATAGATAATTTGCACAACATGCTAATTGATAGTTATTGTTGTTATCCAAAACATCAAACAAATTAAATGAAATGTCACAATTGATTTAAAGAAAATACATACATGTATATATGGGTGCGCTTCGTTATTCCGAAGGTTCGTTATTCCGAACACGCAAATTTCGTATACCTGATGGTTTTTTAATCCTAACATGAAATAGGGTTCGTTAATCCGAACATTAGATGCATTATTCCGAAGGTTCGTAATTCCGAAGGATCGTTATTCCGAAGGTTCGTTATTCCGAAGGTTCACTATTCCTAAAATGAAATCGGGTTCGTTATTCCGAAGGTTCATTAGTCCTAAAATAAAATCGGGTTCGTTATTCCGAAAGTTCGCTATTCCTAAAATGAAATCGGGTTCGTTAATCCGAAAATGAATTCGGCTTTGTTATAATTATAATTTTAGATTGGCGTAGCCAGTGGAAAGAAGGAAAGGATGGGGGGGGGGGGGCTTGCTCAATACAGGCTCTGTATTCAATTAAAGGGACTTAGTAACATTGTCCAAATCCTCAAAATACAATTTTAATTCTAGCGGTTCCCTCATACCTTGTTGTATTCGTATTAACAATAAAATCATGGGACAGGTTTCGGTTTTTCAAATTTCCCTTTCGTTACAAAGATATGTACGATCGAAGTATTCAGATAAGAAAAACTCTCCCAGATTTTTTCTTCAGTGTACAAAGCGAGTGCAGTGAGTTAGAGAATATCACTTTGCATTTTCACTCATTACTTGGCCATGCAATGTCCATTTGACTTGAAATTTTCACACAATACCCTGTGGACATATGAGATAACAACAATATGCATTGCATCAACCCTTCATCACTTTTTGCACATGTCAACAAAGTTACTAGATCCCTTTAAGAGAAAATACTACCATACTTTTAGATTAGCACAGCCACGTGGGATAGATGATGGGGGGGGGGGGGGGGCTTGCTTAATCAAATAAAAAGATAAAACAAACTTAAATGCTTGATTGGTCTGGCCAAGGTAGGGAAAGGGAGAGGGGCATGCTTAATGCAGGCTCCAAGTTATATAAACAAAAACATAAACAAATTATAGTATTATAACAAACCCGATTTCAATTTAGTATTATACCTAACCCGATTTCATTTTCGGATAAACGAGCCCTATTTTATTTTTGGACTAATGAACCTTCGGAATAACGAGCCTTCGGAATAACGAACCTGAATAACGAACCCGATTTTATTTTCAAATAAACGAACCTTCGGAATAACGAACCCGATTTCATTTGAGGAATAGCGAACCTTCGGAATAACGAACCCTCGGAATAACGAACCTTCGGAATAACAAACCTTCGGAATAACTGAACCTTTCGGAATAACGAACCTTCGGAATAACGGACTGTAACCGTATATATATATGCATCGATTCGATTCCTTCCATTTTTAGCAGGGTAGCACCCTTTGTACTTACGTTTATCCTGTTGATGATGATAACACTAATGATAATAAACGACTAAGTAAAGAACCTGTTCTAAAGGGGAAGGGCAACACGGGGTTAGCAGCAGCTGTATCCCACATGTTTAAAACTTTCTGAAAACGTTGTAAATTTAACTCACATTGATTAAAACTGATATTTGTATCTATTATAAATTGTCATCTTTGATTTCTTAATTGGTAATATCAACATGCTTTGGGGGCAAATGACTAATTCGTGCTAGCTGGTTAGTAACTATTGAAATGTAAGTAAACGAACAACATGTTAGATACTTGTGATACTTTGACAGTCATAATCCCTTCAAATTGATTTTCCCTTTTAGTGGGACGAAATAAAACAAATGAAATGAAATGTCACTGTTCATTTTAGGAAAAAAACATGCATGTATATATATGCATCGATTCGATTCCTTTCATTTTTAGAAAGGAGGGAACAATGTAAAATTATGGTGTCAGGTGTCTTACATTATCCGCTCGCTGTTATAGATTGGTTCATGAATTATTGCGTTTATTTTAATACACTCTTGTTTAAACAAAATAATCCCCTGAACTATGTAGTAAACCTGACTATAATAGCCCAGCGCCAAGCCCAAGAATCATGGATACTTGGCAACCAAGGGGTGGTAATATTGAACTCGCTGTCGGCATAAGTATACACACATACCGCACTACCATCAGTGATCTGTTTGCTTGATTACATGTCATCCGAAACGTAATTGAATCAGTTTTATTTATTCAGAACAAAATTTGATTTTTTTTTTTTCTTCTAATATTTATTATTGTTATTACGAATAATGGAGTAAGGTACCACCTGATTCGAACTCAGTTCTAGATTAATGATAATCTGGAATAGAATCACTGAACTATTACGGCATCATCGCCATACTGGCGCCTATCGGATAATGCTCTTTTCAGGCATTGTTACCGTTTAACACTCGCTTCATACGTTTACAGAAGGCCAAAGCCAGTTAAATACCCACGTAATGTTTTGGCTGGAAAATAAGTTTATCAATAAATTCTATCATTATGCACGTCGAACAGTTGACGGGAATCCTCCAATTGATGATACAAAGTCCAAATCGGCATGTACACTACTCGATCTTAGTTCAATTTAAAAACAAGAAAATCCACCATGTCGGCCATATCCCATAGTTAATGGATAGTACAGTTTTGATATAATCTGCACCTTAAAATTACAAACTGATAGTTATAACTCCATCATTCTCAAAAGGAATACAACATTATAAACGACTAAGTAAGGAGCCTTAATTGTATCATTTAAAAAAGAGCTTTTAAAGGGCTAGGGTAATACGGGGTCCTAGCAGCAGCTATATCCCATATATTCACTTTCTGCAAACGTTGTAAATTAAACTCACATTGATTCAAATTGACATTTGTATCTATTGTAAATACTCATCTTTGATTGCATAATTGGTAATATCAACAAGTTTTGGTGGCTGATGACTAATTCGTGCTAGTTAGTCAGTAACTATTGCAATGTAAGTAAACGAACAACATGTTAGATACTTGTGATACTTTGACAGTCATAATCCCTTCAAATTGATATGAAATCTTACTATGTGTACCATATAAAAAATGTTTACGATTTGGCTCTCGTTTTAAGTTTATGCTCCATGAACACATGTAACGACACAACCTAATATCTGGCCTATTTCAGAACTCACTACCTAATCTCCTGATAAAACCTTTTCATCAATACTCGTTTAATTACATATATACGTTTCAATTTCTAGTTGACTGTTACTAGTATTGTATAAGTAATATATGTATTTTGTATTCATATAGTCATATTTACTGTTCTGTAAATGTATATGTTTGTATCGTGATTGTTTTTAACCATTGAGCAACTTGCCAAATTTATTTCCCTTTTTGTGGGACGAAATAAAACAAATAAAATGAAATGACACAGTCGATTTTAATAAAAACATACATGTATATATTATATGCGTCGATTCGATTCCTTCCAGTTTTAGAAAGGCGGGTACAATGTACAAGTTTTGTGTCAGGTATCTTACATTATCCGCTCACTGTTATAGATTGGTTCATGAATTATTACGTTTATTTACACTCTTGTTTGAAAAGAAAATCCTCTGAACTAAGAAAAAAACCTGACTATAATAACTCAGCGCCAAGCCCAAGAACAATTCATGAAGACTTGCCAATAATAAGTTTATAATGGATACTTGATAAACAAGGGATGGTTATATTGAAGTCGCTATCGGCATAATTATACACACCTACCGCACTATCATGAGTAGTCTGCTTGCTTGATTATATGTCAACCGAAACGTAATTTAATCAGTTATATTCATTCAGAACAAAATTCGATTTTTTTTTTTTTTTTCTTCTAATATTTATTATTGTTATCACGAATAATGGAGTAAGGTACCACCTGATTCGAACTCAATGCTAGATTAATGATAATCTGGAATAGAATCACTGAACTATTACGGCATCATCGCCATACTGGCGCCTATCGGATAATGCTCTTTTTTTAGGCATTGTTACCGTTTTAACACTCGCTTCATACGTTTACAGAAGACCAAAGCCAGTTAAATACCCCCATAATGTTTTGGCTGGAAAATAAGTTTATCAATAGATTCTACCATTATACACGTCGAAGGTTCGTTATTCCGAAGGTTCACTATTCCTAAAATGAAATCGGGTTCGTTATTCCGAAGGTTCATTAGTCCTAAAATGAAATCGGGTTCGTTATTCCGAAGGTTCGCTATTCCTAAAATGAAATCGGGTTCGTTAATCCGAAAATGAATTCGGCTTTGTTATAATTATACTTTCAGATTGGCGTAGCCAGTGGAAAGAAGGAAAGGGTGGGGGGGGGGGGGGGGGGGGGCTTGCTCAATCAAATAAAAAGATAAAACAAACTTAAATGTTTGATTGGTCTGGCCAAGGTAGGGAAAGGGAGAGGGGCATGCTTAATGCAGGCTCCAAGTTATATAAACAAAAACATAAACAAATTATAGTATTATAACAAACCCGATTTCAATTTAGTATTATACCTAACCCGATTTCATTTTCGGATAAACGAGCCCTATTTTATTTTCGGACTAATGAACCTTCGGAATAACGAGCCTTCGGAATAACGAACCTGAATAACGAACCCGATTTTATTTTCAGATAAACGAACCTTCGGAATAACGAACCCGATTTCATTTTAGGAATAGCGAACCATCGGAATAACGAACCCTCGGAATAACGAACCTTCGGAATAACGAACCTTCGGAATAACAAACCTTCGGAATAACTGAACCTTTCGGAATAACGAACCTTCAGAATAACGGACTGTTACCGTATATATATATGCATCGATTCGATTCCTTCCATTTTTTAGCAGGGTAGCACCCTTTGTACTTACGTTTATCCTGTTCGGGATATGGTTTATATGGCGAACTTAATAATATAAATCTATTTAAACATGATGATAACACTAATGATAATAAACGACTAAGTAACGAACCTGTTATAAAGGGGAAGGGCAATACGGGGTTAGCAGCAGCTGTATCCCACATGTTTAAAACTTTCTGAAAACGTTGTAAATTTAACTCACATTGATTAAAACTGATATTTGTATCTATTATAAATTCTCATCTTTGATTTCATAATTGGTAATGTCAACATGCTTTGTGGGCTAATGACTAATTCGTGTTAGC
The DNA here is from genome assembly GCA_037951105.1 of Echinarachnius parma. Classification (NCBI taxonomy): domain Eukaryota; kingdom Metazoa; phylum Echinodermata; class Echinoidea; order Clypeasteroida; family Echinarachniidae; genus Echinarachnius; species Echinarachnius parma. The sequence continues at coordinate 20,959 of JBAMJV010010116.1, forward strand.
TGGTTAGTAACTATTGAAATGTAAGTAAACGAACAACATGTTAGATACTTGTGATACTTTGACAGTCATAATCCCTTCAAATTGATTTTCCCTTTTAGTGGGACGAAATAAAACAAATGAAATGAAATGTCACTGTTCATTTTAGGAAAAAAAACATACATGTATATATATGCATCGATTCAATTCCTTCCATTTTTAGAAAGGCGGGTACAATGTTAAAGTATGGTGTCAGGTATCTTACATTATCCGCTCGCTGTTATAGATTCATGGTTCATGGTTCATGAATTATTGCGTTTATTTACACTCTTGTTAAAAAAAATATAATCCCCTGAACTATGTAGTAAACCTGACTATAATAGCCCAGCGCCAAGCCCAAGAATCATGAATACTTGGCAAACAAGGGGTGGTAATATTGAACTCGCTGTCGGCATAATTATACACACCTACCGCACTATCATGAGTAGTCTGCTTGCTTGATTACATGTCAACCGAAACGTAATTTAATCAGTTTTATTCATTCAGAACAAAATGTAATTTTTGTCGGCCATATCCAATAGTTAATGGATAGTACAGTTTTGATATAACTGATTTTTTTTTGTAACAAAAACCTGCACCTTAATATTACAAACTGATAGTTATAACTCCATCATTCTCAAAAGGTATACAACATTACAAACGACTAAGTAAAGAGCCTGGTATCATTCAAAAAGAGCTGTTAAAGGGCTAGGGTAATACGGGGTCATAGTAGCAGCTATATCCCATATATTCAAAACTTTCTGCAAACGTTGTAAATTAAACTCACATTGATTCAAATTAATATTTGTATTTGTAGTCATATGTTACGTTTTGTAAATGTAGATGTTTTTATCGTGAATGTGTTTAACCATTGGGCAACTTGCCAAATTGATTTTCCCTTTTTATGGGACGAAATAAAACAAATGAAACTAAACTTTAATTACGGTCACTTAGACGAAATATGTGATACGTAATGAAATTACGATATGATGATATTGACTTTTCAACGTGTGATACGATGATGACAGAAAATTTGATTGATTTTGTATGGAATCGTATACTTTCTGAATATGAAATAATATTTGGGTGTATCCATACGTTTAAAGAAGTTATGGCAGAATATAAAAAGGCATGTTTTTACCATATTGTGAATATTTTAGCGTGGGCATGTATCTTTATCTTTGAAGCGCTCGTATTCCCCTTTAATGCATCTCAAATTACTGAAATTAAGTGGAAGTGTTCAGGGGGGTATCAGAATCCAGAGTAATGAAGAAAAACAATTGTTTCTCTGATCGGCGCGCATTGTACGACATTAGACATTAGAAAATCAAATTAAACAAGGTTATAAACACAACAAAAAAAGTAAGTCCCCCCTAATTAAAATAGCGTAACTTTTTAACAAATAGGGTTTGAGCAACATAACTTGACAGGATTGATTCTAAACTTATTGGCTAACGTCTCCGTGAAAATGAACTTGATCCGCCATGCCATGCATGAGTGAGCACACATTAAAGGCAAAAATGTCACTTTTTAAAAGTCACAAGAGTAAAAAGTGACAATTTTGCCTTTAAAGTGTGTTCACTCACGCATGACTAGACGGACTAATTTTATGTTCACACATAAGTTAGTCAATAAATGTAGGAACAATCCTGCCGAATTATTTTGCTCAAAACCTTTTCGTTAAACAATTATTTTATTTGATTAAGGGGGACTTATTTTGTTGTTGGATTTAATTGATCAGTATTGTTGAAATAAACTCAACAAAAAGGTAAGTCCCCTCCTGATTAAAATGATGTAACTTTTTAACAAAAATTGTTGAGCAAAATAACTCAGCAAGATTATTTCTACACTTATTGACTAACTTCTATGTGAAAATGAAATTGATCCATCGAGTCATCCATGAGTGAGCACACATCAAAGGAAAGATTGGCACTTTGTGTGCTCACTCATGCATGGCTCAATGAACCAATTTATTTTTCACACATAAGTTAGTCAACAAGTGTAGAAACAATCCTGCCAGATTATTTTGCTCAAAACCTTTTCGTTAAAAAGTTACGCTATTTTGATTAGGGGGGGGGGGGGGATTACTGTTGTTGTTGTGTTTATTACATGTACAAAAGCTTGCATCATTCATAAAAACAACAACAAAGTAAGTCCCCCTTATCAAAATAGCGTAACTTTTTAACAAAAATGTTTTGAGCAAAATAACTCAGCAGGGTTGTTCCTACACTTTTTGACTAACTTCTGTGTGAAAATGAAATTGGTTAATTTATTTATTTATTTATTTATTTATTTATTCAAATATATTTATACAGGATAGCCTGATCAGCAATGATACTGTTTTTCGTCAGGGTCCTGATATAACATCATACAATATAAATAATACAATAATACATTAATATGATAGACATAATAAATATAAAAATATGTACAAATAGCATATGACCAGCAGATTCAAGATATACTTTTTAAGAATTTTTGACAATATTATATCTAAAAAAGCTTCAATTTATTTCAAATCATAAAAACACAATTAAGTTTCTATATACAAATACAATATAAATATACTAACTTTTCACAAAAGAAAAAAAAATATTGGGTACTCCAGCAAGCACGTGATTGTCAGTCGAGCAGATTGTCAACACAGAACACCTCACAGTCATTACTACATCAGGCACACGCACAGCCACACATCACAATGGGAGAAGCATACACATTCACTCATCCGTATCACACAATGGAAACATCACCACTAACAAAACCAGATACATTCATCCACTCGTTCTGTTTTGTCCGATAGATTACGTATCTGTTGGAGTATTTACGAAACAAATATAATTAAAAAAACAGCAATCTATCGTTCCGCTGGTCATATATACATCAGTGAAAATACAGCTGTTTGTATAAACGTTTAAAAGAGGGAAGAGACCTCGAACATTGTAAATGACTAGGCAGCGAGTTCAAGACAATGCCACCCGAGTATATTAGGCTATGTTTATAACATTGCACTTTCGGTTTAGGTAGTATAATATTCAAAGTGTTAGCTGCTCTCGTATTAATATCGTGGCGATCACAAACCATTTCAATTGCATTACATAAGTGAGTAGGAGCTATTCCATGAACGGATTTGTACATTAATGTTGCCAAAAAATAATTCATTCTTTGACCTAATGATTGCCATTTTAGTGTTTTAATCAGATCTTCTCCATTAACAGTCTCATAATCAAAATTAGATGTAACAATTCTAGCTGCCTTTTTTTGTAAGCGATATAATAAATCCTTATTATTCTGTGAACAGTTGCCCCAGACTGTGATCGAATAATCTATACAAGGTTGAATGGTCATATTATACATCATTAATAAAGACTTTTTATCCAGAAATTGGTACATTTTACGCAATGAGTATAATTTACTGGAAATAGATCGAACAAGGTTATGAACATGAGCATTCCATTTAAGTTTATCATCAATTTCTACACCTAAGTACCGAAAGCTATGAACCTGATCAATTTTCTTTTCATCCATATAAACATTTAACTGATGTGTTGAACGTGTACTTAAAAGCATGACCTTTGTGTTATCTACATTAAATCGTAACCTATTTTGTTCATACCATTTAAAAATGAGATTTAAATCAGCTTGGAAATGTTTCACCAAGTTATCAATATCTTTATCTGCATAATAAACAACTACATCATCTGCGAACATATTGCATGAACATAATTGTACAGATTGTGACAAGTCATTTATAAATTAAAGAAACAATATGGGTCCAAGAACACTTCCTTGAGGTACGCCATAAAGTATACGTTCAGATTTAGATAACATACCATGACAATAAACTATTTGACTCCTATCCTTTAAGTAACTAATGAACCATTTCAATGCATTGCCTTTAACACCGTAATATTCTAATTTTTTTAACAACAATTCATGATTAATAGAATCAAAACATTTAGATATATCAAGAAAGCAAGCCGCAACCATTTCATTTTCATTAAATGACTCGAGCCAATCATCGACGGCTCTATGTATACATGTATTAGTTGAGTGATTGGGTAAAAATGCAGATTGATCTATCGAAATTAAATCATTATTACGAAGGTACCTTAACAACTGGCTCTGGATTGTTCTTTCTAAAAAATTTCACCACGTGACTAGTTACGGAAATCGGCCTATAATTTGATGGATAATTTTTTGTCCCTTTCCCTTTATATATGGGAGTTACCTTTGATATTTTCCAATCTACTGGGACAATACCAAGTGTAAGACTTTCTTCAAATAATACAGTTAATGATTCAGTTATGACAGAAGCAGGTATACAGAGCAATTTAGAATCACAATTAAGTATATCCACATTACTTTCATTTCCTAACTTTTCCAATGCATCATTAACATCACTTTCTTTTATACTATCAAACATAAATTCGTGAATACATTCAGGATTTTTCCATATTATGTCTTCAGTATTATTATTTTTTACATTTCCAACTGATACAAAAAACTCAATTCAATTTATTACCAGTAAGATCACACGGTAATGAATCATCTTTGCGCTTCCTGGCTGTAATTTTATTAAGTTCACGCCATAGTTTCTTACTATCATTTTTACATGTATGAAGAATATTTTTAGTATACTGTTTTTTATTTTTTCGTCTTAATTTAGTTATATAATTTCTAACTTTTGTATAATCATCTTTAAAAGAGTCATCATTATCATATTTCATTTTCAAAAAATCTCTTTTATAAATTAATTTAACTATATCTTTTGTTATCCATGGACAATATCTTTGTTTTAAGCGCATTATTTTTAAGGGTGCTTGTCTATTACACACTTCTAAAAACATACATTTCCATTTTAACCTCTTTTGATCAATAGTATTTATATCATTTTCATAATCAAAACATTGAAGGGTTTCCTTTAAGTCTAATAAGAACTCATCTTCATTAAAATGTTTAAAATCACGAAACATAACTTCTTTATGCAATTGCTTTCTTTTCATAGAATATTCAATGCATGTAAAAATAAGATAATGGTCACTATGGAAATTTTCGCAACATCTGACACCAAATGTCTTTTGGGTGTACTAGTTAATATATGATCTAAACATTTTAATGCCCTATTCGTTACTCTCGTGGGCTTTAATATTATTTGTGTCAAAAGGAACAAATTTTCTATCATATTAATTGGATTTTTACATACATTTTCATCCAATTTATAATCATAATTCAAGTCCCCTAATAATACGAAATCTTTATTTTCTTGTGATACTTTTACCAATATATCCAACAATGCATCAAAATATGATACATCAATATGGGGGGTCTATATATACATGACACAATTATAGTATCATTTTTATTCAAACATACCTCAATCCATAAAGCCTTAAGTGAATCAGATAACAAATCTGTTCTAATCAAGAAAGATAGCGTTTTCAAAATATACATACAAACTCCTCTACCCCTTTTCTTTTTTGAATTATTTACACGATCTTTGCGAATAAGTACATAATCATCAATATTAATATCATTATCATTTATCAAATCATGAAGCCATGTTTCGGACAAACAAAAAACATCAAATTTTATCTTTTTTAACAATGAGCGAATTTCATCAATCTTAAATGACCTACTTTAAGGCCATTTTTGTCGAAATAATTTTCTATTACATATAGAGTATTCGTTATGACGATGCCTTTTAATTAACGATGTATCAACGTTTCCTGTTTCTATAGTGTTACTTTTATGTTCATTTTAAGTGTCAGTTCGTGAAAACTTATCACAATCTGTGGCGATCTCTTTGCCGATTTGCTAAAATTGACAAAACTTTTCTTTATGTCCTAGATTGCGGCATTTTCTACTTTTCAATTGTATGGCGTGTCTGCAGGATTGGGCTCGATGGTTCGGCTCGCCGCATTTTTCGCAGCCAATATCATAGGATCGGATTGGCGAATGCGGCTGTGTTGGCGTTGGAGGTGGTCGTGGTGGTGGCGGTTGTGGTCATGCAATGAGTCATGCATGAGTGAGCACACAGAGTGCAATCTTTCCTTTGATGTGTACTCACTCATGCATGACTCGATGAACCAATTTCATTTTCACACAGAAGCTAGTCAATAAGTGTGGGAACAATCCTGCCGAGTTATTTAGCTCAACAAATTTTTGTTAATAAGTTACGTTATTTTAATTAGGAGGGGACTTACTTTTTTGCTGAGTTTATTTCAACAATACTGATCAATTAAATCCAACCCAAAAATAAGTCCCCCTTAATCAAATAACATGACTTTTTAACGAAAAGGTTTGGAGCAAAAATAATTCGGCAGGATTGTTCCTACATTTATTGACTAACTTATGTGTGAACATAAAATTAGTCCGTCTAGTCATGCGTGAGTGAACACACTTTAAAGGCAAAATTGTCACTTTTTACTCTTGTGACTTTTAAAAAGTGACATTTTTGCCTTTAATGTGTGCTCACTTATGCATGGCATGGCGGTTCAACTTAATTTTCACGGAGACGTTAGCCAATAAGCTTAGAAACAATCCTGCCAAGTTATGTTGCTCAAACCCTATTTGTTAAAAAGTTACGCTATTTTGATTAGGGGGGACTTACTCTTTTTTTGTGTTTATATGAAATCATATCTATAACTCATATTCTTTATGAATATGATATAATATTGGGGGAATCGATGCGTTACAAAAAGTTATGGGCCGATTAGAGAAGTGCCATGTTTTTACCATATTTGGCAAATTTGAGCGCGCGCGCGTACATCTTTATCTTTGAAGCGCTCGTATTCCCCCATAATGCGTCCAAAATGACTTAAAATAAGTATGACAGTTTAGGAGGGTATCATAATCCAGAGTAAATCAAAACAATGCATTTCTCTGATCTGCGCGCAGTGTACGACACATGCATGTAAAAAGTAAAAGTTGATTTGAACTGTTCAGATTGAATCTATGTCATATGTCATGATAGTGTAACAAAGATAATTAATTTATATTGATTGTTTTAGAACACAATCTTAACTACATCATATCATAATTTGGGAGAAAATCGATGGAGAATAAGCGAGATATGATCAAAAGTACGCTGCAATCGATTTCAGAATCAATTAAAATCGGTTAAAATTCGCATTTTCAACTTTAAAGGACCTACAGCGTCTAGATGGCCTAAATTTTCACAATTCGGCACTCTATATGTAATTTTTCTTGAAGAAAATAATTTGCAGTCATATCTCATGAAATAAATAAATGTTGGGGTAATTAGTTAATATCTAATTGTCCTGGGAACGCCCCTTTTAAATCGCCAAAATGTGACGTCATCTAAAGTAAGGACTAATGAACTAAATTCTGTAGATGACGCGTCATGACGTAAGCCAATGAATTGTCAATCACATGTCAATCACGCTGCCGATTCTGGACCCTAAATATGGGTGGGGCGTAAACTGGCTGCTAAATGAGATTTGGCATCAGAAAATTAGTCTTAAATCACTACTGTGTTTATTTTCATGGATTTTTTTTCGGCAGACCTATTTTACAAGTCAACAACTATGGAATAAGTGACAAAGTACGTTGTATTTATTTAGGTCCTTTAACGGGTACCACCACCCAAAAATAATATTGTTATTAAAGAAAGGTAACATCTTTAGTATTCCATTCCATCAACAAGTTCACCAAATATGTTTCCAGAAAAAAAAATATAATTGGAAAACGCATCACCATTCTAAAGCATGCGTTCATGCGGTCTGAATTTCGAAGACTAATGTGTGCAGAGCGAACGAATCGCCCGGGAATCTATTGTCTACAAACGTACGCGTGAATAGCATTGGCGCACGCGCAAATGGTTGGCCCGTATGGAACCAGAAAATAGTAGCGGTTCCGTACGTGGTTGAAATGAATTGCTTTGTTTATGAATTACACAACCCTTTGCAAAACGTTGGGTATCTATTTGATGTCACAAAACGTTACCAAAACATATAATAATGTGTTGGTTCTTTGCCTGGTGGTCCCTTTAACCATCAATATGATGACGTCATAAACTTTACTTGGCATAAATGAGGTATGAATTGGTATCTACAAGTCATAATTTTTCCGAATATTACAAAAGAATTTGGGGTTTATGGACTTTAAAAAAAAGCTATGGCCGAATAAAAAAAGTATGTTTTTACCATATTTTGCCAATTTGCGTACGCGCGTAATTTTTACTTTAACGCGCGCGTACTCCGTTGTTATGAGTCAACAATGACACAAATATATAAAGTGTGTTGGGGAATGAACCCGAAATGCCAAACCTTTCATTTGCGTTACGCGCGCAAATACGCGCGGCAGACTAATCACACTTGTATAGAGACACACTATAGTTCCTTAATTCTTATTCTTGGATAGTTAAGACCTTATTACTGTTAGAGCATAACCTAAGCTAGGATAAATCGATGGAGAATAAGTGAGATATGTCAAAAGTCCGCTGTGATTGATTTCAAAATCTATCAAATTCAGTTAAAATTCGCATTTTTTTTTCAACTTTAACCCTCAATATGATGACGTCATAACATTTACTTGGCATAAATGAGGTATGATTTTCGTATCTACAACTCATAATATTCTGAATATGAAAAAAAGGGTGGCGCTAGTTCACTTTTGTACCCTTTTAAACCCTTGCTTAATAAATAAAATCAAGAGAAAAATAAAGAGAAAAACTATACATTATTATATTAAGCAAGGCACTCCCCCCCCCCCCCCCCCCCCCCGGCTACGCCAATCTGATATATTAGTTTTGCTGTATCTTTCTTTAATACAGAAGATCAGCCCCTCCTCCCCCCCCCCCCCCCCCCCAACTTAATTACGGTCGCTAACTTCATCCAGGTAGTTTGCTGTGAAACCTGTACAAAAAAAAAGTGAACATTATAATGTCTACGTTTTGAGGGAAAATACTCGATAAAAGATACAAAAATTGACACAAAACAGGTAAAAAAGATAACTACTTATAAATCATGACCATTATTTGAGCAATGTCGAAGATTTAGTTGATTTTTGGTACGTTATATTTGTGTTTAGTAGGGTACCCTTCACGAGCGCGTCACGGGCAGCTAGCGGCGTAGCGTGCCGACACTGGAGTGCGGGTACAAAAGTGAACTAGCGCCAAAAGGGTTTTGTTGAAGTTGTGGCCAAATGAAAAAAGGATAATTCGACCATATTTTGTGAAATTGTGTGCGCGCGTAATTTAACTTTGACGCGCGCGTACTCCGTCAGGGGCGGATCTAGCTTTTTGCTAAGGGGGGGGTCTGACCCAATGACGATGCGGAGCATCGTCCACGAGCCGCGTAGCGGCGAGGCGATTTTGTTGGTGCTATTTTGCAAGGAGGGTTTTTACCAATGACGATGCGGAGCATCGTCCACGAGCCGCTACGCGGCGAGGCGATTTTTTTTGGTGGCTATTTTGAACCCCCGTAAGTGGTAAGTGATGTTTTCCTGGCATCTACTAACACAATGGAGACCATAAAAAGCAGTGCATGATAACGTCTTTTTAAATCAAGTAACAGTTTAATATACAGTTATCATGTGTTTGGTTAAGTTACCCCCGGGGGGGGTCTGTCCTCATTGAAAGGGGGTATCATGCGTGACCAAGAAAACGAGTAATTAGGGTGGTTTTTCACGATCAGGCGAGATACTCGAGTATCTCGTTTAGGGTTTCAAAATCACCCCAAATCAGGAAATAGGGTATCTATTTTAGGCTGATGAATTACTCGTTTAGGGACTCAAAAACTCAGCTTACTTGCTTAGGGTATCAAAAATAGTTCTAACTTGCTTAGGGGTTTACACAAAATTGATTACTTGCTTAGGGTATCAAAAATACTTGCTTAGGGGTTTACACAAATTGATTACTTGCTTAGGGTATCAAAAATACTTGCTTAGGGGTTAACACAAAATTGATTACTTGCTTAGGGTATCAAATTACCGATAATCATACTTGCTTAGGGTGAATTTTTTGCACCACGCAAATACTCGTTTAGGGTGCTTTTGGCAAGTCCTTGGTCACGCATGATACCCCCCTTTCTATGAGGACAGACCCCCCCCCCCCCCCCCCGGGAAGTTACCAGATGAGTTGAATATCTTCTCACAATATTTGCACTTGAAAGGTTTCTCTCCAGTGTGCGTTCTTTCTTTGTGGTCTAACTCTAACCACTTGGTCGGACCTCTCTTTGGGGAAATCAATGACTGGTCAACATTTCAGTGAGTCTATAGACTGAGCACACAGTCATGTCAGGGGCGGATCTAGCTTTTTGCTAAGGGGGGTGTTGACCCAATGACGATGCGGATACTGTGTGGGTCACAATGATGGCGTTTTTTCTATGCACATATCATTTTCACTTGGCAGCCCAAGGGGGGGGGGGGGGGGGGTTTAAACCCCCTAACCCCCCCCCCCCCCCCCCCCCGTAGATCCATCACTGTCCGTAATTATAAGTGAACAAAGACTCAAATTTATAGGATGCGTTAAAGGATGTATTAGGAATGCCAAAAATGTGAAGAAAAAAAAACATTTCCTATTTATTTGCGTTACGCGCGCAAAAAAACGAACATTTTTGAAACGCTTAAAATTGTCTGAAACGTATGACATTGTTTTTATTTGACGGACGCGTACGCGCGCGTCTCCGAGTGTAAGGCGCATGCGGATGAGCTTAAAAGATGACGATTGACCTGATTAATATTTATGCGAAATTTGAATTAAAATTGATTTTTCATGACTGAGATATGATGATTATTAGATTTTGACAAAATGGCGTCCTGATGACGTCATATGAGGTGAGTCACTGAAAAAGTTTGCAGATCTAAGTTAGATTATGATCTATCATTATGTGAATATTCATGAAAATTGATTCTTCTGATCTTGATATATGCGACGGACAAAAAATGGGAAGAATAATAAATAATAATAAAAATTCGAACAAACTCAATAGGTGATACGTATGATATACGTATCACCTAATAATGTGAACATTTATATAGCGCAGCTACTATAAATATATTCTCTACAGCGCTTACAAAACTATTTAAATTATTATTACCATGATCACCAGGTACATTTCAAACGAACACAATGATATTTCGTACTTCCTCAACTCCCCGGGGAGCATACTAGCCGTGCTGCCACAGATGATGGCGCTACAGCTAATTAACACCCAACCATGGTACCCATTTATACACCTGGGTAGAGAGCAGCAATTGTGGATTAATTGTCTTGCCGAAGGATGATTAGGACTATGATTAGAATAAGCTTATAGATGTAGGCTAAGGTTACATAAATGAGTGTGTGTAGCTACCACAAAAACCACACATCAATCAACCTTTTGTTCGTGAAAAGTGTTCGTATAAACGTCGGGGTATGGTTGGATAAATGTTGGCTTAAAGGGGAATTCCACCCCAGAAATGTGATGTTTGCTATAAAATGAAGTGAATATGAAGAATCATGATCGAAAATCTGAGCCAAAACGGTAGAGCAATAAAAAAGTTATGACAGGATGAACTTTGCTCCGATTTTTAGTATCGTTCGCAATTGCTATCGATCGTGACGTCACTTGCGAGCTGCAGCCATTTTGACTTCTACATGGAAATATTACAAAATTTAAATTTTCTTAATAACAAAGCAAATTTATGAGCTTACAAATTCCAAAGAGGTTGGCCCATCGATATTCTTCTATGAATTCGTGAAAACAAGCAGAGAAAAATTAATTTTAGCAACGAAAATGAGAAATAAGTGTATTTTCATGTACTAAAGCCATGGCGAGTTGCTCGTCAATGATGTTGCATATGGCGGCAATTTTGAAACGATCGCTCATTACTACATGATGTTCAAATAGGTATAACTCCCGTGTTTCTTGTCTGATTTTGATCAAATTTTTACCAATTATGCCTCTTATTCTGCTTATTCAAATAACGAATGGTTTTATTAGGCCCGGAATACCCCTTTCAAACCGTTAGCTAAACATTGGCCCGACGTCAGAAAATGGCAATTGAAAGATTGGCCTAACGTTGGAACGACGTTGGTTAATGGGCGAGGGGCAAACGTTGGCCCAGTGAGAATGACGTGGGCTCAACGTCACATCTTCATATCTTATCATCTGGAGACCCATTTAGTTTAGTTTTGGAAAGAGA
>JBAMJV010010117.1:0-65274 GCA_037951105.1 Echinarachnius parma
CAATACAATATGTTGATCACGTTGAATCGGCCCCGACTGGCATCCGACTGGCAAATCAGAGTCGTGAGGCAACGCCAATTTATTACGGACACTGACCTGATCCGACTGAAAACATGCAGTACTCGGATCGGGTCAAGTCAGCTCAGTGTGTGCAACTACATAACGTTGTAAAATTGAAACTCTACAGAATGCATGGATGGATCATTATTATACTAGTAAAATATTCATTATTTCATTATATTTCATTATTTTGTATAACGAAAATGCTTCCTGAAACTGCAGAAACGTTATTTCGACAGTTCATCGTGTACGTCATGCACGCACTAGTGTCATAAATTCTCAAACTGATTTATTGCGTGTCAGTATTATTTTAGTTGCAGAATATGTTGAGAGAAATTTAAGACATAATAATAATAGTGCAACCATTACCATAGTCCAACAATACCAGTTTCATAGCAAAATTCGGTGTTTTATATTTTTGGACAGGGGCATTTCCTAAAGACTGTCGGATGGCTTTATACATGTCTTTTTTTATTTTCTCTTATTGTCTTCCTTTTGTTCAGTAGCAGAAAGGCATAATCCGTTGATTATACGTTGTATAGAATGGGACAGGAGTGGCACAAATAAGTTGGTTGAATGCTTGATTGATTGACTGGCTTGGCTGATAAACAGATATATGTGAGAAACGGTCCACCTACCGCCAAGCTTGACATCCCCTGTCCGCCCGAATGATCCTTCACATCTTTCCGAATGCTCTCTGTAAATCCTCCTCCCTATTCACCATCGATAGTATAATAAAAGGAAGCAGACAGGTCTATTGTGTATAGAAGAGGCTGGGGCTCTATAAGGGTGCGTTTATATCATGGCAATATCTAGAGTCTGTTCACCTGGAATCCGAACACGAAATTCGAATGTTTCACCACTTATTACAAGTCAGACTAAGCTCTCTTTTTCGTTGGTTGTGATGCTCACCCGCGACATATGCAAAATATCTAGGACTTGCCACATTATTATTTCCCTTTAAACATATATTAAAGGGACTTATAAGGGGAGGGCCAAAGTCGTAAAAAGTGACTTTAGGTTGCCAGATCTCCACAACAAGTTTAAACCGATTTTAATTGCAAGTATTTGTAATGAGACAACATAATTCAGAGGTCTACCTCAAAACATTTGTTGCGAACACCTCCAAATCCAAGATGGCGTCCAAAAAAGCAGCCGTTTTGCATTGTTATAGATAATTGGCGAGATTTCCCAAACGACACCTCATATCAACATTATTCTGCAGTCATATTAAAGGCAATAACATTTCCTATAATCTGATACCAAACACCGTGGAGTTCAGGAAATGTAACACGGTCATTTTTAGCCCCAAACTCAAAATTTAGGCATTTTTCCCCAAAAATATGAAATTATTGAATTACATAATTACACATAATTCAATTATTGTACTAGCAGTTGAATTAATACTTTTCAGAAAACTGTCCAATTATATCAACTATACTCTCTGAAAATTTCAAGTATGTACCGTATCTGAACAAAAAGTTATAGTTCTTGGAAGTCAGCATTGATATCGACAAAACGGGTAGTTTTGCATGAATTCTTATGCTATACAGGGTGTCTCAAAAATGTGTAATCTTAATTATAGGATTTGTATTTCAAAATGATTGCGTCAATCTCGGGACACCTTCAATTCCATTTATGAACAAATAAAAACAAACACCATTTCTTGTAATATGATGAATATTCCACCATCATTATGTAGTCCGTCTAGATGTCGTGTCCCCTCGTGTCGTGTCTGTCTTGTATTTGTTTTACTACATTTATCATAAACCAAGCGCTAAAAATGAACTTAATTCCACTCCACATGGAGCATTCCAGTCAGCTGCATACTGACGCGCATGCCATGCATATTGCGAATTCGAATCATATTGGGTGTCCATGATGTGTTTAAAACATTGTCAAGATCATGTTCATTATCTTGAATAAGTGTCTTACTGAAGTACACAATATGCGGGACATACTGTAATATGTGCAGAGCGTATCTAGATTCGAACACCATCTTGATCGCAAGGTATGCACCCTTCATACCCTTCATATCTTATTACATGTAACTGGAGACAATACAGGTCTATACAAATTATCTGACTCAGTATTAAAACAAACTCAATTGCTAAACTAATTATGTACAACACCGAAAAGCCTCAGCAAGCCGAATGTTAGTTTTTTGTGCACTACACTGTACTCGTGTAACCATGGTAACAACAGCCGATTATGGACAAAAATATACCAAATCAACCAATATTCATTTTAAAAACTTAAAAATAGCAGGTGAAGGGTGTTATTTCACATGTGATTTGCTTTCCTCCATGTTCACACGAAAATTAGTGTGTATAATGCGGCTTGTACTAGCCAGATATATGATTTATTGTATTTCTATTGTTGTTGTTACTATGGTTACAAATGTACACGGTGGTACAAAAAGTTATTCTACGATAAACATAATAGCCTATTCAAAGTCTTCATCGAACTCTTAAAAAGTCTAGCTAACTGTGGTGTTCCGAATAATAATCATGTTATAAACATAATTATCCAGATATGGTCGATCCGACTGTAAAGGACGAGCGCCTCCCATCTGAATATTGCACTAAATAGTGCACTTTGCATGATGGATTTATTATTGCAGTGACATTTCCGATACTCTATTTTCGTGTATTGCAAACCAATGGCGGCATATTTATGACATAAAAGAAGAAAACTGAAGTTTTTTCTAAAAAAGGGATAAACAATATGTCATTATTTAAGAGCATTTCTTAAATTAAGTCCGTACAAGAATAACATTTTATTGGGGCACCCTGTATAGTGTTCGAAATCGTACAAATTTGCTGTATTTGTCGATATCAAATGCTGTCTTCCAGTTATTATAACTTTTTGTTCAGATATGGTAAACACTTGAAATTTTCACAGCGTATTGCTGATATAACTGGACAGTTTTCTGAAAAGTATTAATTCAACACCCAGTGCAATTATTGATATATGCTGAATTATGTAAATCAATAATTTCATATTTTTGGGGGAAAAGGCCTAAAATTTGAGTTTGATGCTAAAAATGAACGTGTTACATATCCTGAAACCCATTGTGTTTGGTATCAGATTATAGGAAATATTATTGTCTTTAATATGACTGCAAAATCATGCTTATTTCAGGTGTTGTTTGGGAAATCTCGCCAATTGTCTATAGTAAGTCAAAACAGCTACTTCTTTGGACGCCATCTTGGATTTGGAGGTATTCGCAACAATTTTTTTGAGGTAGACCTCTGAATTAATTTGTCTCATTAAGAATGCTTGCAAATAAAGTTGGTTTAAACTTGTTGTGGAGATCTGGCAACCTAAGTCTTTAAGGAAGCCACTTTTTCGATGTTGGCCCTCCCCTTATTAGTAACATTGTCCAAATCCTCAAAATAAAATTTTAATTCTAGCGGTTCCTTCATACCTTGTTGTATTCGTATTACCAATAAAATCATGGGACAGGTTTTGGTTTTTCAAATTTCCCTTTCGTTACAAAGATATCAGATAAGAAAAACTCCGGTGGAGTTTTTCTTACTGTGTACATAGTGAGTGCAGTGAGTTAGTGACTATCACTTTGCATTTTCGCTCATTACTTGGCTATGCAATGTCCATAAGAGATAACAACAATATGCATCAACCATTCATCACTTTTTGCACATGTCAACAAAGTTACTAGATCCCTTTAAGTATAAAAACACGCTTTATATCGCCGATTCCGGGCAGCCGCAACCCTTTGCTCTAAATCCTGCACCGTATTTACCACCAGACACTGTACTTTAATTCTCTACTAGTTAGTGATTAGTGTGAAACCGTTTTGAAATCGCTAACTTTGGGCAAAATAGGTGCCTTTAAACGCAACCATAAACAAAAGGATTTATTGCGCAGAAGAGAGCGACAATCGTCATCGTTCAGTGGGAGAAATATATTTTCTCGGGCGAAACGAACAGGACATTAAAGAACATGGTACTGTACTAAGCAATCAATGCGCGACCGCCTTAACTTTTTAAAGGTACTTCTTAAATTCGATGATATTTGAAAAAAAAAGTATTTTGTTTGGCAACTTGTAGTATAAAGTGATCCATTAACGTAATAATATTTTTTAAAAAGTGACTTTTGAGACTTAAATCACATACCAGTATCATAAATAGTAAGATTCTTCTGAATTACATGTGATAATGAATTGTGTTCATATAAAAGAAATACTGCTAGCTTACCTAGTGAAAAGAGGATGAACATTGATGTCAGATTTGTGTGCCCGATCATTCGCGCGCAGTATCCGTGACAACAATCTAAAAGCGTTCCGGAATGCTTTTCAATTCAATCTTAAACGCATCATGATACAGAAACAAAATCGTCAAAATGTGTCCTCCGCTAATGCGACCAGGTACCTTTAACATGTTTATTAAAAGTGCATGGAGTCTTCATATAAAGCGCTCGAGAATGTCTGTCACGCTGTCACGCTCTTGGTGCAAGTACCTTTTAGGTCTTCTTTCTTGCTAGATGACTTATAAATCACATGAAGTATGTCAGAGCACAACATTGAAATAGGATTAAGACCTCCTTGGATTAACACTCATCCCTGTTCACCTCCCCACCTATATTGCAGTGGCCCCGCAGTGGCGTATGTGGATGCCTGAAGGGGGCCAATGGGGATGGGGTCCTGGGGGGGGGGGGGGGGGGGGTCCTAGGGGTGGGGTGTGGTGGGGGTGGGGTGTGAATTCTCGTCCCCTCTATGCCCCTTCGGGGAATAATCATAATGATGATAATGGTAATGATGATGATGATGATGATGATGATGATGATGATGATGATGATGATGATGATGATGATGACGATGATGATGATGATGATACTGATAATACTACTAATACTACTTCTAATATAGGTTTTCCCATTCATTTTCGTCATTTTGTCATTCAATTTCGTCCCGAGAAGCCAATGCCAACTTCAATTTCGTGTATTGTCGACCAATTTCACAAAACGTCCATTCAATTTAGTCGTTCGTCACGCATTTTCGTCGATCACAGTTGCTGAACACATATGTGACTGACGAATTTGAATTGTACTGGACGAAAATGTGTGACAAATGACTAAATTGAATGGACTTTTTGTGAAATTGGTCGACAATAGACGAAATTGAAGTTGGCATTGCCATATTCTCGGCTTCTCGGGACGAAATTGAATGACAAAAGTGTTAAAATGAATGGGAAAACCTATAATAATAACATTAATGATAATAATAATAATAATAATAATAATAATGATAATAATAATAATAATACTACTACTATACTACAACTACTAATAATAACAAAAAATATCGCCAAATAGCCACGTGATAATATGTCCAAATCGCGGGTTTAATATTTATTAAATATAAAAGCAACGCCATTACTTATGTTCCACATAACTATGTTCCCCTCACGTAACGTTTGCTCGTTCCCACCCCCCCCCCTCTCACCTCACCTTCACACCACCCTTACCCCCTCACCCCCACCCCTGGTTACACCACCCTCTGTTCCAGGGTAATTGCACTCTTCAGTAACATTAACTCTCATTTCCGAGACAGGCAAATATAGACACGAGGCTGTCAAAGCACTTATCACATCATTCGGACCTACATATACATATATATACCTCAAATTGATCTATAAATATAGATGCAATCACACGTATAAACTCCCTGCTATTATGTTTGTTCATGAGCGTCCGCGTCCCGTATATTGGGAACAATTACCTCGGAGGGATAGGACCTATTTTATTTACCTGAATTATCACCTTTCCCTTTTTCACCATATGCGGTCACCCACAACGCTCTACGATTTTGTCAGAAATGCCGCGATTTTGCCCCGAAATTGCGATAATTTGGCCCGAAATGCGATGATTCTACTCGAACATGTACGAGCGTATGGGAACATTTCCGCTAGCGGAATGAGACCTATATTTTTATTTACCTGAATTATCACCCTTCCCCTTTTCACCATGTGCGGTCATCCAAAACGCTCTACGATTTTGTCAGAAATGCCTTGATTTTGCCCCAAAATTGCGATGATTTTGCTCGGAATTCGATAATTTTTTGAGCAGTAAAATACGATAATGAGACATTGACATATGCCATTATCAACTTATAAATAAATATAAAGGCATACACGCTATTGGCAACAATATATCAATTTAAAAAGAGATGTGTTTTTTAATTAAAATTAAATCATAGTAAATTTATGATAAAAACAATTCAATCAAGTTTAATAATCATACATTCATAGAGAGAAGGATCGAAATGTTATGAATGCAGATAATTATGTTTAGGCTATAAGATTCAATGTTTATGAAGAAAACACATTTGTCTTGTAATTTATATTGTTTCCGTTCAATATTAGCGTTTTCATATTTCAGCTGTAGTTAACACAGAACGAAAGAGTAAGTAGTTACAGACCATGTATTTTTCATTCAATCTGGCTTTATATGAAATTATGGGGTTAGATAACGATGATGAGAATATTTAATCTGATTCAAGTCATAGTTTGAATTATACCCGATACTTTTTAGGGAATGTAAGTGAAAAATAAATGTAATGAAATTGATGAGGCAAATGCAAGATTAGAGTTATAATTATACAAGCCCATTTATAATTGTAATAGATTAAGTGATTTCTTTGCATCTAGAGTTAATTTCATAAATGCGTTTTTAATCAGAATCAGAATATTATATTCACAGACATGATCATATATAGAGCCTATAAACTTTCACTGTATAAACGGCTATGAAAAAGCATTTCCGGTAATCTTCATATTTCCCTAGTGCAAAACGCACGGCTCTCGAACAATAGCAATGCACAACGAATTAGTCCCCATGCACTGAAATGGCATCTTATTACCAAATGAACTCTATTATTGCGTTATTATCTGCCATTATGCGTTGGAATTGGATGCGAAAATCACGGCTGCATTGTCTGATTCGGTAAGCACTTTCGGGTACGAAGCGATGTCTGATTCGTTTGGTTTCATACGCGTTTATCTATTATGACATTTTGAGGAAAAAACAAATAATAACCGAACCAGCATTATAATCACGGTTATTTTATTCTTTTGAATTCGTTTTTTTCTTCCTGTTTTTATTTTTTGAGAGTCATCATGGGCATTTGATTCTTTTGATTTGATTTTTGTTTTCTGGTTTAATTCTTGAAAAGGATTCTGAAGGTTAATGCATAGTAATATGAGGAAGATCACTCTTATAAGAGAGTTTTTAAAGGGATAGTTGAGTTTTGGTAAAGAGAGTACAGTTTTTGTCAAACTGAATTTTAGTAACCAAAACCTGCACCATTACATTACAAACTAAAAGTTATAACTCCACCATGCTCGAAAGAAATACAAAATTACAAATGACTAAGCAAAAAGCCTTTTATCATTCGAAATGAGCCGTTAAAACTCAAGAGGGCGCTCTCTAAAAACTCATCGGTTTCGACCATTTTAAATAAAATATTGTGCATGTGATATTTTGTTGAAATAGTGATTAGATAGAGAGATAATCAACAACTATTAAAAAAACCTCTTTTGTAATTTTGTGAAAAGAGGAAGCATTTCTAAACTTTTTTTAACGGCTGGTTTAAAATGATCGGATAATTTGTGGGGCCCCACAAATATTACAAATGGTCATGTTTATGGATATTTCAGCCATTTCCGAACCGACTTTGGTCAAATAAAGTTTATTCTGTCATTAAAGTGTTATGCTCTTTCAAATTTGACACTAAGATTGTTATTTTTATTGTTATTATCTCACAAAAATATTATTTTGTGTAGCGCCCTCTATACCAAAACTCAACTATCCCTTTAAGGTAGCATTTTAATGGATAAACACGATATTGATTTCATTTCAGGTGTATAGTTTATGGTTATACGATATTTGTATTTGTATTAACTGAAATTTATTCGATTTATTCAAGTTCAGAACATGTAACCGACCTGATATGGTAATCTGGATTACATATTGTAAACTAAACGAATAGTGGCATGTTTATAGAGGAGAAAATGCTAAAACCATGGACTTTTAACATTATATTTTACTATTTTGTCGGTACTTGATATAATGTCGAAAGAAAACACGGTATAAAACAGACCTAGATTTTGCATTTCTTATTCTTGTAGGTCACAATTACGCTAACAATATACCATGCAAGAAAAATATAATAAATGTAATCTCAACGTAAACTTTAGCTGCAGAAATATAGGCCAAGCTTAGGCAATAGATTATTGTATAGAATAAATATGCAAAAATTAGCACTCATTTTTCTTTCTTTTTTCTTCCGTCTAGTTATTTGCATGAGGAAAACAAATAAGAATACATCCATCCTTCCACTTTGATTGATATTTTAAATTGTCTTCATTTTTCTTTCATCCATTATTGAATTAGAGAAAAGACAAACAACGCACACACAAACGTCAACAATTCAATATTATACTGTCTTATATACAGCCATTCCGAGAAAGCATTATAACGATTCATGTCTTGTCCTGTGCAATAATAATATTAGTACAAACGCTGGACTGTCATTTATCATGATATTCTTTTTCTTTTCATGAATAAAATCAAATGTCATGTAATATCGATGCAACAGTCAGCGTAAATTTACGTGTATTTTTTTTTTGTTACACGACTTCATACTTTTTCTACATCAACGTATATTGCGGAGATTTATTTTCATCAAATAAAAAGTCGCCTTATTTTTTTTTCCATGCAGTCCCAAGATGATGAATTTTTCAAATGACAAAACGATCTGCAATGGAATGTACCCGGCCCGCCAAGAGACACCGTGGCGTCAAGCATGCATGATCCAAAACAAAAAAAAAAAATGAAGAAAAGAAGAAGAACAGAAGAAGAGACAGACAAAGAAAACAGATGTACACAAATCCAACTGCACGGATGTTGTAGAATTTATTGGCAATAATGCAAATTAAATTTGAATTTTATTCGTAAAAGTGCATTATTTTTATGACAGTTTCACGCTCACAAAGACACATGCTCGCAAGGATTATATAGCAACATTGTCAAAATCATTTAAAAATGACTTACAACTCTAGCAGTTTTCATTTTATATACATGCTTGTGTTTGTATTGCCGATATATAGAAGCATGGAACTGGTTTTGGTCTTCCGATTTTCGCTTTTGTTATACTAAAGACATTCATAAATATAGCTTTCGGATTAAAACAAAAAAACTTGAGATAATTATTTTAGCTGTGTACAAAGACAGTGCAATTAGTTAGCGAATACCATTTTGCATTTTTGCTTATTACTCGATCGGTCATAATTATGACATTTATTTACCACGGAATTTCACACATCACTCAGTGCACATACCTCAGATCACATAATTATATACACTCATGTAATTAACACTTGGTCAGTTTTTGCACATGTCAACAAAGTTACTAGATCCCATTAAATAAGGGATCCAATTTTAACCTAACTCACTTGGAGCTTTCCCACTTCTCTTGTACCTTGTTGTTTGGCTTACGGTAACAGAACAATGAAATAGGTTTTTTTTTTCTTCTTCAAATGTCTCCATAATCATGGATATATTATTTAAGCTTAAATTTGAGAGCGTCTATAGACGGTTTCCAACCGTAGTCTAAGAGTATCTGAATTCGGATAATCAATCATCCATTGTATCCGAATTTGGATTCTTCACGCGAACGATCGGGATCAAATCAAACATCGATTTTCTATGTTTTCACTATATACATGCTATAGGGAAACTTTATTCCTTTTCTGTGAAGTTCTCACATATCATTCTCGAGAATCTTACAATAATATTGGTATATGATTAAAGTCTCAAATATCACTTTGGGATAAAAAAAAAAGAAGCTAATGGATCACTTTAATTTGGGTTTGAGAAAGAAATCGAACTAGGACTGTATGAATAGGTGAGGATGCACGGCTTAAAGGGCATCAAGCGTGGGGATGCTACATAGCGGGTCGCCATTTTGAACTGGGCTAGTTTGCGCGCACCGCATGACACTGAGCGAACGTGCATTACGCACCGTGCGCAACGCGTATGCAAGATGGCGCCGCGCATCTCATTTGACGAATCTGAACTACCTTTAATGTGATAAGGGTCGTAGCTGCATTATGTATACTCTTGCGGCATTCAATCAAAGTATCTTGTTCGGATATCAGTGTTCCGTATTATAAACACGATAACTTGACACCCCTGTTTTGGTCGCGCAAGGCTTGGAATTCTGTTGCTATTGTATGTGTGTATACCCTGCTCTTTTACTGGCGAGGTTGTATTATTGCTGATTAAATGTAAAATTGTTTAAACGCAGTAAAAATTTATAATTGTTCTATTAGGCTAATGTTGCTTTTATTCGGCTTGGTTTTAAATCTATCAAAAAATGACTATTCATGTTTAATACTTTTCATGAAATTATTAAAATGAATTAGGAAATAACTGCAATATCATGGGCATTACTTTTCAAGTATTTATTATAGGCTGAAATATGACAGATTTGGTTTAATATAATATATAAACACGATAACAGAATAAGTCCATACTTTGACAATAAAGTCATCTTCCAGCAACCTTTGATTATTTGAATAATTAAGTTAAAGAAAATAATATTCGCGTTATTCTCTTTGTTTAAAATATGTAAAAAAATCCTGTGTTCATTTGTTCATAATTATGTTTGGGCAAGGGTACACTTGAGATGACAAGTTAAATGTTTTTTTTTTAATGAGCAATTTCACACCATTATAACGCGTCATTGAGGGGGAACATTTAATGTTATTTGTGCAAAATTCAATTAAAGATCATCTCACATCCCACATCCACACCCACATGAAAATAATATTCGCTTTATTCTCTGTGTTATAATATGTAGAATAATCATTTGTTCATTAAGGGCAAGTGTACACTTGAGATGACGAGTTAAATGTTTTGTTTTTTTTAATGAGAAATTTTACACCATTATAACGCGTCATTTAGAGGCAGCATTTAAAGGTTTCTAGTTACTTTGTTGACATGTGCAAAAAGTGATGAACGGTTGATACAATGTGTATTGTTGTTATCTGATATGTCCACTAGATATTGTGAGAACATTTCAGGTTGAATGGACGATACTGTATACAGTATATGGCCGAGTAATGAGCAAGAAATGCAAAGTGATATTCACTAACTCATTGCGCTGACTTTATACACGGCTACAACTATCCAGTGGATATCTGAATACTTCACTAGTAAATATATTTTTAGCCAAAGGTAAATCCGAAAAACCGAAACCTGCCCCATGCTTCTATTGTTAGTACAAATACAACAAGGTATGAGGGAACCGCTAGAATTCTAATTGGATTTTGAGGTTTTGGACAGTGTTACTAGATCCCTTTAAATGGATAGTTGAGTTCTGGTAAAGAGAGTACAATTTTGGTCAAACTTAATTTTAGTAACCAAAACCTGCACCATTACATTACAAACTAATAGTTATATTATACTAATAATGATATGCACTAACCCATTGCGCTGACTTTATACACGGTTACGACTCTGCACTAGTAAATATCTTGGATTTTGAGGTGTTGGGCAGTGTTACTAGATCCCTTTAAAGGGATAGTTGAGTTCTGGTAAAGATAGTACAGTTTTGGTCAAACTTAATTTTAGTAACCAAAAACCGGCACCATTATATTACAAACTAATAGTTATAACTCCACCATGCTCAAAAGGAATACAAAATGACAAATGACTAAGTAATGAGCCTGTTATTATTAAAAAAGAGCCGTTAAAACTCAAGAAGGCGCTCTCTACACACTAATCGGTTTCAACCATTTAAAATAAATATTGTGCATGTGGTGTTTTATTGAAATAGTGATTAGATAGAGAGATAATCAACAAATATTAAACAACCTATTTTGTACATTTCGAAAAAGAGGAAGCTTTTTTAACAATTTGTTAACGGCTGAATCACAATTATCGAATAAATGTGGGGCCCCACAATTATTACATTTATGTTTTTAGATATTTCAGCCATTTCTGAACCGATTTTGATCAAATAAAGTTTATTCTGTCATTAAAATTGTATGCTCTTTCGCATGTGACACTTAGTTTTTCATTATCACAATTTCTAAATTTTGTGTAGCGCCCTCTATACCAAAAATCAACTATCCCTTTAATGTTTTTAGTGCAAAATTCAATTGAAGATCATCCCACATCCTACACCCCCATCCACATCCACATCCCATACAGGAAATGGCAAACCTACTAACGATTAATTAAGGATGACATTCACATTAAAGAGGAAGTTTCCCCACCTACAATTTACTTTTGATTATGGTCTCTACACATTAAAACATAATTTCATGCAATATGTCCAACATTGGTCCTATTTGGACGTATTTTCATGAAATTATGTTTTAATATGTAGAAAAGCTTATCAAAAGTAAACAGATGGTGAGGAAACTTCCCCTTTATTGCTATTTCATGGGACGATGTTGTTGTTCTTGTTGTTTTTGCCTTGTCAACATGATCGCGGTGGTTTATAATCGAAGGCCAATTGACACTGGAGTGGGCGAAGAGGCGACAGCATTTGTCAGAAATTAAAGAGTATCGAATTCCGCTCAAAGGAATAATTCTGTTTTGGTTTAACTAGTTTATTAATGACTCAAACTTAATTATATCATTGAAAGTTAATACTTATCATTCTGCCTTGCTTGAATCGTATGGACGAGTGTAACGGCTTATTCAGGACGCTATTTTGAATTCAAATGCAGCCTTTAACGCAAGAGTGCGCTAGTCACACACTCAGAACACTCAGACGGTTTCCTCCCCAAAAAATAAGGTAAATGTGATTTTCGATTCAAAACAAACATTCTTTGATGTAAATTTGCAAATGTGTCGATTTCATAACGGTCGGTTAATGAAATGTGCGATTTTTGAAGCTCCCTCGCCACCAAAACTGTAGTATCCCTGTACTTGTATTTCGGAAGTGTCCTCAATCAAACACCATCGTGTGCAGCTATAAAGTCAAACCCTTGTTCCGCATCATCACAGCACAGACCTGGGCCCCGGGTGGTTCGGCTACGTGTTTATAAAGATGCGTTTGATTGCTGAATATAGCCGCCATTAACGACCACTCGTCAGGGATTGTCAGCATCAAACGACCAGCGCATCACGTCAGAATGGTCGGAGACTTCAATTAATCACACGATGACAAAAGCGTGTTCATGTAATTTGGCATGTTGCTCTTTTGATCGATAGATAACACTCGCCTGCGTCCACACAGGTGTCGGATCACCGGAGTCTCGGGTTTACACGCATATAGTATACCACCACCACACTAATGACATTTTGTGTAGCACAGTATATAACAGATACTGTTTAATGATGTCTTTATACGAGGTGATTCCTGACTATTTTGATCAAATGCGAACGCTACCTTGTTAGGTGTTGCTATGATGAAGGGAGCTGGACATGAGGAGCAAGGCGAGTTGTTAAACGCATCGTATATTATGACATAACAACTGTAACTTGATATTGCATTTGCCTGGAGTGATGCGGCTTATCCTAAAGAATATGTTAAAGTGGCCAGGCAAACTAAACGCATGTTATCTTCTGTTCATCTCTATTAGTGTACACATCAACTTTTTGTAAACCATTTGACCCAAACATATTTTGTTTATTTTAAAACATTTTAGTAATTATTTGTCTCCATATTGTGAAAACCACACTTCTGAAAACCCCTCCAGAGTAGAATTATATTGTTGACCTGTTGTGACATCATCAGCCATTCACTACTTAGTTACAAAGAAGTTACCTTCACCCAAGCTGAGTGCCTAATCACAATAACATCACACGGTTGAATAGAATACCAACTCACACAACTTCAATTTCAATAGCTGTTGCTATGTCAGAAGAAAAGAACTGTTTTAGCTATTGCATGGAGGTATGCAGGGCATGCTTTTGTGTGGATGTTCTGTTTGTACTTTCATCTTTTGTTAATCTCATGGTAGCTGACCAGTGATTGACAGATGATGTCACAACAGGTCAACAATAGAATTTACTCTGGAGGGTTTTTTAGGAGGTGGGGCTTAGCAACATGAAGAAAAATAAATGATAAAATGTTTAAAAATATACAAAACATATTTAGGTCAAACCGTTTACAAATATTGAATGTGTACACTAATACAGATGAACAGAAGTCAACATGCATTTGGTTTGCAGGGCCCCTTAATGTAATGCTTAAATTGGGACTTTATAGTAACATTGTCCAAACCTCAAAATCCAATTGGAATTCTAGCGGTTCCCTCATACCTTGTTGTATTTGTATTTACAACAAAAGCATGGGACAGGTAAATATGACAAACCGAAACCTGTCCCATGCTTTTATTGTTAATGCGAATACAACAAGGTATGATAGAACCGCTAGAGTTCCAAGTAAGTTTTGAGGATTTGGACAGATGTTACAGATCCCTTTAAAGGGACTTAGTAACATTGTCCAAATCCTAAAAATCCAATTGAAATTCTAGCGGTTCCCTCATACCTTGTTGTATTCTTATTAACAAAAAAAAGCATGGGACAGGTTTCGGTTTTTTTTTTCAAATTTCCCTTTCGTTAAAAAGATATTTACGATTGAAGTGTTCAGATGTCAAATTATCCAACGGATCGTCAGAACCGTGTACAAAGTGAGTGCAGTGAGTTAGTGAAGGTCGCTTTGCATTTTTGCTCATTACTTAGCCCTATAAAGTCCATTTAACTTGAAATGTTCACATAACACCCAGTGGACATAAGATAACACCAATATACATTGTATCAACCACTCGTCACTTTTTGCAAAGTTACTAGATCACTTTAAGGTGTCATGTGCGTGAGCGCTCGAACGTTAACTCCCTCGCTAGCCAGAGGCGTAATCGATTATGATATTCTCTAATACACATCTAGATTATTTCGGTCACAGCCTGATGAAAACAAAACATGCCTTCAATCTCACTTTCATGATTTTTTTGTTTTGTTATTGTCGTGACTTCGTATCTCCACGAAAACAACATTAAATGTACACACACGCACGTGTCATAGTTTAGTACCGTTTTAATAAGACTATCTTGCTTGAAATACCTTCCTTCTACGAAAATAATGTATAATTATTCAAAGGCATGTTTTTATAGTAAATTGAAGAAATGATAACACAATTAACCCTGCAGCTATTATTGTAACACGGCAGCGAATTGTCAATGTTATTTCTATAACGATACATAGTTTTATGTCTTCTATGAAAACGTATTTCAACGGTTAAAGGGGTAGTTTAGTTTTGGTAGAGAGGGCGCTGCACATCACAATTTTGTTGTGAGGTAATGAAAAACTGAGTGTCGAATTTGAAAGAACATGCAATTTTAATGGCAGAATAAACTTTATTTGGTCAAAATCGGTTCAGAAACGGCTGAGATATCAATAAATATATCTGATCTTATAATTATTTGGGGCCCAAATAATTAGATGATTTTTTCAAAAAATAAAAAAAATGCTTACACTTTTTCAAAATTTTTCAAAAGCGTTTTTTAAATAGTTGTTGATGATCTATCTACCTAATCATTATTTCAATAAAAGATCACATGCATAATTTTGTATGAAAAATGGTTTAAACCAATGCCTGTTTAGAGAGCGCCCTCTTGTGTTTTAATGGCTCTTTTTGAATGATAACGGGTGTTTTACATAGTCGTTTGTAATTTTGTATACCTTTCGAGCATGGTGGAGTAATAACTATTAGTTTATAATGTTACTGTCCCGGTTTGGGGTACTCAAGTTCAGCCTTACCAAAACTAAACTACCCCTTTAAGGCATTTTCCCTTTTTATTTTTTATTTTATTATTCAAGTTTCTACAGGGCAAAATCCCACCGAGTTGTTTCCTCTATAAATTATCATGCTTCGTAAAACCATAGACCGTATAGGTCTATGGTAAAACTGTCGTATAAGCTTCAAGTAATAGTTTATAGAACTCCAATTTCCTGCAAAACAATCTTTAAGTAATCGAAATAAACTAGCGTGGTAAGGAATGGCAAACCGTTATGTATAGCATAGTTTCAAACAGTGCCCTCTAAAAAAGCACGGCAACCTTTGGGCATTGCACGTACTGCATATTTATGGTTCAAAGGAGAGCAATTAGAAAAGAAGTGTGATCTATTGAAATTGAATCAGCAGGGGAAAAATACAAATTGCGAACCGCTTTGTAGCATTTCAAACAGCGCCCTGTAAATGCCAACGCACGGCAATCTTTAAGCATTGCACGCACGTACTGCATAGGCCTATAGAGGGTTCAAAAGGAGAGCAGCTGTAGCATTGATATTAAGAAGGGTGTGGTAAGTCAAGGACACGCTCTTGAGCAGAATCATCAGAAACAGAAACATTTACAAATTGCGAACCGCTGTGTAGCATTTCAAACAGCGCCCTCTACATGCCAACGCACGGCAATCCGTAAGCATTGCACGCACGTACTGCATAGGCCTATAGAGGGTTCAAAAGGAGAGCAGCTGCAGCATTGATAAGAAGGGTGTGATAAGTCAAGGACACGCTCTTGAGCAGAATCATCAGAAACAGAAACATTTACAAATTGCGAACCGCTGTGTAGCATTTCAAACAGCGCCCTATACATGCCAGCGCACGGCAATCGTTAAGCATTGCACGCACGTACTGCATAGGCCTATATAGAGGGTTCAAAATGAGAGCAATGATACGAGGGGTGCGTTAAGTCAAGGACACGCTCTTGAGCAGAATCATCAGAAACAGAAACATTTACAAATTGCAAACCGCTGTGTAGCATTTCAAACAGTGCCCTCTACATCGCAACGCACGGCAATCTTTAAGCATTACACGCACGTACTGCATAGGCCTATAGAGGGTTCAAAAGGAGAGCAATGATACGAGGGGTGCGTTAAGTCAAGGACGCGCTCTTGAGCAGAATCATCAGACACAGAAACATTTACAAATTCCGAACCGCTTTGTAGCATTTCAAACAGCGCCCTCTACATGCCAACGCACGGCACCCTTTAAGCATTGCACGCACGTACTGTATAGGCCTATAGAGGGTTCAAAAGGAGAGCAATGATACGAGGGGTGCGTTAAGTCAAGGACGCGCTCTTGAGCAGAATCATCAGAAACAGAAACATTTACAAATTCCGAACCGCTGTGTAGCATTTCAAACAGCGCCCTCTACATGCCAACGCACGGCACCCTTTAAGCATTGCACGCACGTACTGTATAGGCCTATAGAGGGTTCATAAGGAGAGCAATGATACGAGGGGTGCGTTAAGTCAAGGACGCGCTCTTGAGCAGAATCATCAGAAACAGAAACATTTATAAATTCCGAACCGCTGTGTAGCATTTCAAACAGCGCCCTCTACATGCCAACGCACGGCACCCTTTAAGCATTGCACGCACGTACTGTATAGGCCTATAGAGGGTTCATAAGGAGAGCAATGATACGAGGAGTGCGATAAGTCAAGGACGCGCTCTTGAACCAAATCACTGGTTGAATATCTCTTATCAGCAGTAGATGTGAAAATAGTCTGTGTGTGGAGGGGGGGGGGGGGGGGGCTCCTGGACCCGAGCCCCCACCCCCCCCCCCCCCCCTTTAGCCTCTGTAATTTTTTTGTTGTTGCTAACTTGCTAGCCGGTAGTTTGGATTTCGGGTTTTAAAAATAGCTAAATTCAAAAGATTCCGGGGGCGTTTCCCTCCTGAACCCTACCCAAAGTAAGCGCTCGCAGATTGGCACTCCCTTTGATGAATTCCTGGCTACGCCAAAGTGGATAGTGGATGGGTTGAAGTTGCACCATAAAAAGAACAACAAAAAACCTTCTTTTCACTGCTGATCAGATGTGCTTTTCGGAGATTCCGAGTTATAAAGTACAAAATTGACAACATAAATACAGATTGCGAGAGTAGAAAGTGATTTAGCGGATTCATCATGCCACATTAAAACGAAATCAGACATGAAAAGAAAACTTAGGGGTTTTGTGAGGTCTTATATAATTACTGTTCCGGGCAGTAAGTTGTTCGTGCGGGGAAGCTGTACGGAGATTCGGAGTACAATTTACTTCAAATGATACATTTAAATTACAACATAATTAAGCCGAGAGTGAGAAAGGAGAAAGTGATTAATAGTTGTTTCATCATGTCACATCGCATAAGTTAAATAATCAAACGTGTAAAATATTTGATATGATATAAGTAGGGCTCTTTGTCATGAAGCTTCATTTTATTTTGCATAAGTATTTATCTACTTGTTAAATTATACAAATGAGGGTTGGCATACTACATTATATAGTGGCGATCTCATCTTGTCTCCAAATTCATGAAATTACGCCCGTACATGTTTAAAACTTGGGTGTGACAAGACTGTAATTGTTTGTTTACTATCACTTTTATGTTAAACTATATTTGAAGAGCTTTGTTCCAAGGACGCTAAATGCACTTTCCATAAACAAAATTGAGTTAAAGATATCACTATATTAATAAGCTATATAACTAATCATGGAAATCCACATTTTAGGACAAATTACGCAATACAAATCAAAATATGGAACGTTCCATATTTATATTCCCATAGGCACGTGACTGTACAAAGTTGGGTAAAGAAACCGGGTTTTTATCTCCAAAAGTTGAAAAAGTGGATTTAGCGCCTTTTGTAATTAAGCTCTTCATTTTTCCGTGCCGTCATTATACGTGTCTAGTTTGATATGAATGTGTACGTGAGATTTTTCTTCGATACAGTATTGTGCAATGTATACTGGACTCTATTCATACGAAGTATTATAATTTCATCAGCGTTGTAATACCATTAAAAATGAACTTAAATACATAATAATGATGAGGATGATGATGATGATCAATTTTGTTTTCAAGTATTGCTGTAATAATGTTTTGCGTCATTGCATAATATGTCCCATTTCACGGTCTTTTTATTTAAAGAGATATTCGAGTTTTCATGGTGTTGGTACTCCCTTGGAATGCGTTTTCTTGTTTGTGTTTCTTATGAAAGTCCTTTTAATTAAATTGGCAAATCAAAGGAGTGCGATACGTCTAACATTGTCCGCATATTTGTATAATTTCATCGTCAAAATGTTTTAAAAATGATTTGTTACGCTTGACAGCGTCAAAAACTAAACGATTTTAATACTGTTCCAGGTATTCATACCATCGGTACGTGCGTTGTGACTTGACAGCCATTTCGGTCTTTATTACAGTATTTCATTATTTATAAACCCCTCAAAAAAAGTTCGGAAACTCAAGTTTCATCGATCATATCTCTCGTATTTTGTAATAAGAATACTCGAAATCGGTGTCACAATAAAGCCTCATTATATACCTTTCAAACGATGCATTATGTGTAGTGATTATGCAATTGGGGCGATTGCAGTAGCCCAGAGAATAGGGGGAGGCAGGAAGTGAAATCTCGCAAAATGGCCCCAATGCATTCAATTTACGAGTGCAAGACTGTGTTGACCAGTTTTCTAAAGGTTAACATTCTATTGAATGCTGCCACCCTTTCCATTCATCAAAATTGTTGAATTTGATTCCATTTTAATGGAAATTATCTCTTCCTTACGATGGCATATTAATCGTAATGATTATGCAAATGGGGTATGTGCAGCGAACCGGAATATGGAGATGGGTCGAGTGTGAAATCAGACAAAAAGATATGGAGTTGACAAAAAATCAGAGCGTTGCATTTTTTTCGAGCTTTTGGGAGGATATTTTAGCATTTTAAATAAAAAAATTCATGATTTAAATTGATATCAACGGAAAGCCCAACAACTCTTCTGTATGAAAATGTGACATTTATAATGATTTTTGTAAAGGGCGGCTGCAGGGAGATGAATGTGAGGGAGCCTCAAAAGTGACCCATTTCAAAACGCTCTGATTTGGTCTCGGTATCTGTATACCATTGTGTAGAGGATGTAATGCGACTTGAATGAGTTGGCCATGAATGAGAGGAATTCAATTGAAAACGCATGAATAGTGCCTTGAAATCAGAGCGTTTCAAAATGGGTCACTTTTGAGGCTCCCTCCCATTCATCTCCCTGCAGCCGCCCTTTACAAAAATCATTATAAATTTCACATTTTCATACAGAAGAGTTGTTGGGCTTTCCGTTGATATCATATTTGATCATGAATATTTTATTTGAAATGCTAAAAAATCCTCCCAAAAGCTCGAAAAAAAATGCAACGCTCTGATTTTTTGTCAACTCCATATCTTTTTGTCTGATTTCACACTCGACCCATCTCCATATTCCGGTTCGCTGCACACACTCCATTTGCATAATCCTTACGATTAATATGCCATCGTAATTAAGAGATAATTTCCATTAAAATGGTATCAAATTCAACAATTTTGATGAATGGGAAGGGTGGCAGTAATCAATAGAATGTTAACCTTTAGAAAACTGATCAACACAGTCATGCACTCGTAAATTGAATGCATTGGGGCCATTTTGCGAGATTTCACTTCCTGCCTCCCCCTATTCTCTGGGCTACTGCAATCGCCCCAATTGCATAATCACTACACATAATGCACCGTTTGAAAGGTATATACTGAGGCTTTATTGTGACACCGATTTCGAGTATTCTAATTAAAAAATACGAGAGATATGATCGATCAAACCTGAGTTTCCGAACTTTTTTTGAGGGGTTTAGAATGTTAGGTCGTTTGTTGCAAAATTGCTCT
Source organism: Echinarachnius parma (assembly GCA_037951105.1). Taxonomy (NCBI): domain Eukaryota; kingdom Metazoa; phylum Echinodermata; class Echinoidea; order Clypeasteroida; family Echinarachniidae; genus Echinarachnius; species Echinarachnius parma. Next base: position 20,770 of record JBAMJV010010117.1, read on the forward strand.
GCATCGGGACTTTATTTGCTATACCTTATAATGCTAAATTCTCGGTAAATATTGTTTATATCGAGGCCAATCATGATCTAATGTAATATTGCAATAGCTTTATTTACGTGCTTCCCCTATATAGGTTCTAATGAAAATCAGGTTATTCCCGAAGAGTTGATATATGATGCACCAGCAGCTGCCCGCAGCCACCGGACACAATTATGAAACACTGACGTACAGGTGGGGGTGCTTGGGGGCAGAAGACCCCCCCCCCCCCCCACCCCCCTCTACCCCAAACATTTTAATATGGCATATAAGTTTTGAATTATTTAAATGTTTTTCGCGAAATGACACACTTGCAGTTTTCTTGTATACAGTTCTTGTTCTGGTGAAAAGTGCATCTGCCATATGACAGTTAAAACTGACATGGCAATCACGTGACTGTGTTTAGTCAATCAATGACACGTATTTTACTAAGTCAGATGACTAAAATTCCCAATAGGCCCTGCACAGTGGAATTTGGGGTAACCGATTTTGCCGAAGCCACCCCCGCCCCTCAAAAAAAAAGAAGTTATAATATGATCCACTAGTTTTACTATATTTAAACTCTTTTCACATAATGATAAACTTGCATTTTTCGAACATACATGTACTTGGTTTAATACATCAAATTCCAAAACGAAAAGGATAAAACAACACCCCCCCCCCCCCCCCCCAAAAAAAAAAAAAAAAAAAAAAACGGGCTTGGTCGCTTCGCTTCTCAGCCATCTCCCCTGACAGCGTCCGCTCATTACGCCACTGATATAAAAACTAGTTTATAACGTAGGGTGATTGGAATTAGTGGTGTAATATAAAATGGTCAATATTGTCCCGACTGCCCACAAGGTATATAATTATGCCTATAACCATGTTATAGTTATCATTATTAAGTAAACAAGATTCCCAGGCGGAAATGAAAAAAAAATGATGACACAATAACAGGATCGCGAGTACTAGTCTTGTACGTCCATCCGCTCCAGCTGGACCGAACGCGATTAGATATTGGATATATAAATATGCGTTATTTTCGAAGGTCATTATAACCAAAAGCCTAACATTCGGTCCACGTACTGTTTATGTTATCATGCATGCAATACAACATGTACTTCTACGTAACTATGGATTAAAGCAGGCTTTAACAAATTAATATACAAGGCCCTAACTATGGAGCACATTGGGGTGCCACCATATAGTGACGTCTTAAATTAAACGTTCATCCGTACTCATCAACCTTTCACTGACATGATCGCTCATTTTCCCCCTCCCCGGCTTTCCCAACTAAACCAATACGAAATATCTCGTCCGCTTTGCCCCCGGCTTATACAACTCAACTGATAGCTTCGTTCACTTTGCCCCCCCCCCCTTCATTTGCACAACAAACACATGACAAAAGCAATCGTCTCGGTCACTTTGCCCTACCTTCTGCTAACATGACTTTTAAAACCAAAGGTCCTTTTCCCCACCTAACGCTTGCACATCATTGGTCTCTAAATGATTATCTTTGGAACAGTTGTCCAGTGACGATGACGTAGCATGTTTCGGTTACGCTCATTGTATTTTTAAAAAAATATTTCTATTTGTTACCCTTATGGTTTTTTTCCTCGTTTTTTTTTGTTGGCCAAATTATTACGGGTAATAACTTGCCCTCCGTTGTGATGCCATTGCTGTTGTCTTCGACAATTTTTTCGACAAAATTAGCTCTTATAAATTGGCAGTTTCTTATATCTGGCATTTTCCGTGTTGGGGTGAATTTTGTTAAAATTGTGTGATGTTTCACAAGCCTTCTGATGATTTTGTTCTGCTGGGATCCAGCAGCACTGAAATTAATCATTTTTTATAGGTTGATATGACCAAAGGGGCTCATCCGTCCATCATGTACTAGAAACTTTCACCTTTTGCCTTCGTACTAATTCTATCTTGACCTACTTTTAAAAGATCATGTTGCGATTTGTGCTGGTTTCGTCGTTCGTTGCGACGGTTAATCTGCACTTTACTTAATTGTTATTTACGCACATGTAAAATTAAACCATTTACGCCCCCACTATTTGCCATATTTTAAACGATTATTTGTGAATTCTTAAGACCATGAACAAAAGAGCAAACATGTTAAGGGGAGATTGCTGTGATATAGTTTTTCCAAATACATATTTTCTGACTGGCTATTCTGCAAAGTTAGGTAAAAATGCCCTAAATTGGACGATTAATGCTCCATCCACAATATGACAGTTTTACAGTTGTTTTTTTAGTCCGAATATTGATGTTATCAAATTGTTATTTTTTCTCATTTTGCCACTATATATATCGGGGACATTACGTCGCATAGTACGTCATTCGAAACGAATAACAATTCTTGCTGCATGGTATTAATCAAGAGATACATTTCTTCGAGAGCATATTAACAGCTTGCACTCTCTTTATGACCAGGCAACAGCAAACTAAAATGAGAATGAAACAGTTATCTTATAGTAATTTACATACTAGTATCTTGAGCGGTGCGTTGCCAGGTTATTTGTGGCATAACGTATTGTGTATAGTAGTTATGAATATCAACTAAAGTTGTTTTTAAACAGAATGTAAACAGCAAACGATAAATAAATTAAATTATTGTTTTTTTTTTTTACTTTCAATTTTGTTGATAACTTTACATCTACATAAGATAACGAGTCGTGAACTACATGCTCCATATTATACCCTCTTTGGCTGGAATAATTGAGATTAATGGCGGCCGCCAGATGCTGCTGTACGTGCTATATAACCGGAGGAATTGTATTTTACCCAGCTGTATATGTATAATCCAAACTCTATAATTCCTGAAACTACGGGACATTTTCTATATTAAATCCGAATAAGGTCTTCCGATTCAGCCTCCATTATTAAAAGGGTCTTTTATTCTCATTGTACCTAAGAACGATGTATGGATGCAGAAAGTGGCTTTTAGGCTGCACGTATCAATACAAACTAGTACAAGCGAGGAGGTCAACGTTCTGAAACAGAAATACAAAGATACGTGTACATATATATAATGTATATATAGTATACGTGGCCTCGAGATACCTGCATGACCTTTTAGGGAATTCCAATAACTGTATAGTCAGCTACCTGTATATGTTTTGTGTCTTGCAATCTCCTTATATACCCAGAGTTCCATGCACCTCTACCCGGTTCGATCCAACCCTCGCGTCAACACTAATTCCGAATCTTCGGAGAGAGAGGGACTGTGCATGGGATGTTCGCAGATGGTTGGATTAGTAATTCCCTTGTGTGTTGTTGGGTTCGAACCCAGTATTACAGTCATCTTGTTCAAACCATGACAGATCATCCAGCTATACCTGTATATGTTTTATGTCTTCCTTTACCCCCAAGTTCCACCTGTACCGCCGGCGGCGTGTATTAGATCCAGAACCCTCGCATCGACACTAACTCAGAGAGACTGGGGGTTTCCGCAGATGGATGGAGTGATAATTCCTTTGTGTGTTGTTGGGTTCGAAGTTCGAACCAAGTATTACAATCATACATCTTGTTCAAACCATGCTGCACGATGCGTGACAGTATACTTATCCAGCTATACCTGCAGCTGTCGTGCCTGTATGCGTTATGTCTTGTAATCTCCTTACCCCCACGTTCCACCTGTACCCGGCATTTGCCCCCCATTTGCCCGGCGGCCTGTATTAGATACAGAACCCCCGCATCCCCCACCAGCACTGGGGGTTTGCGCAGATGTTTGGATTAACAATCATCCCCTTGTGTGCTGTTACAGCTTGCCTGCTTGTTTCTGCTCACTCCCCTCTGCTACCCCTCCCCTCTCTCCACCATGTTCATCGAGCGATGATAACGAAATAAAGTCATGCGTGTTGCCATTTAAACTAAAATTTATTTTTTATTTCATTTCATTTTGGTCATTGTTGGTGAACCATCAACATTACTATGCGTATACATGAAACCATATTTATGTTTTGTGACAATATGATCGTATTCGTCTACTTCTGTATATACACTGCAAACAAACCCTACTAGTTGGATAAACTGTTGCAGGTACATGAAAAGCAACTTTCCCAGTTTAAAAGTTTTGTATTCTATTTCCTCCACCCCCCCACCCCCCCCCCCCCCCCCCCCCTGGGCTCCACTTAGCACTGCGATACGTATTTAAATAGGTCTGTTTGTCAAATCACATTGCCATCAAGCAGAATGTCGGCCCCACCTAGTGGCAAGAGGAACTAGGTCGGTGACACACAAATACTTGTACAATGGCGTAGCTACGGAAGGGGGGGGGGGGGGGGGGGGAGGAGGCAAGGGAGGCACGTGCCCCTTCCCAATAATTTGTCAAAAACAATCCAAAGCCATAAGGGAAACATTTTTTGAAAAAAATAAAGAAATACATAGAGTCTGCCCCCCCCCCCCCCCCCCCAACAAAAAAAACATGTGCGTGCCTCAAACTCCCCCCTACCCCCCCCCCCCCCCCCCCCAATCAGTCCGACCAAGCTACATATTACGTCACTGAACTTGTAACTCAGTAATTACTCTCTCGGGTTGCATGCGCTATCGGGCAGCAGATAAAATACATTAATCATCTGTTATTTCTGTTCGAAGTACGTACGTGTAGAAAAACACAGTTTTCAGGAAAGGCGCAAATATATTCGCTTGGTAATTTTAAATTACAGATTCGCCATTGTCAGGTTGATGCGTTGAAGAAAACAAAACTTATGGAGGGATTTAAAATGTACCAAATATTGTATTGTATTTCCATTACCCGTAACACCCGTAATACATTAATTGATATGTTGATATGCACGATTGTTATTCGTGTGTGTGAATAAGATTTAAAACTGGTTGTTATCCTTGAATTTGATACAAAATACAAAATGCAATTATCTTTACCGTGGAAAAATGATGTAATGTTTTGTGACCAACGTCATAACAGCATATTAATCTTAAATGTCGCGTATTTAAAGTTCCATGGTATAATAAGAAAGTTAATGTAATTATTTGGGGAAGACTGACCAAAAATATATCAGAACAATTAAAATTGGAAAACAATTTGGCTATATATACGCTGGGAATCGCACCCGAGACGTCCTAAACAAGTTTTATCCATTGGTCAAATTTATACCCTATTCAAGTATTTTCGCGTGCTTTTTTGACAATTTTGCCCCCTAAACAAGTATAACCCCTAAAACATACCCCTAAACAAGGTCTACGTCAATTGCTCTCAATTAAACCTCTAAAACTAATGGAAATGTTTAACTACCTTAAACATTTAACCCTAAACAAGGTGGAGGGGGCGGGGGATATGATCGCGCCAGGGGCGTCGATCCGTTTTTGCGATTGGGGGGGCGAAATTTTAAAATTTTTCCAGAGTAACAACTGAGAGAGCTAAAAGCCCCACATTGGCATGCCCGGAAGTTTTATTGATGCGCTCATTGAAAGTGTCTTGATGGCTCGAAGACCTGACTTTGGGGGGCACCCACATTTGGGGACAATAATGGGGGTCCAGGGGGCGGAGCCCCCGGAAGCTTTTAGATTTCAGACATGTGCAACTCCTATCATGGGTGTTAAAATTGTATAAAATAGTGAACCTACTCGTAACGTATTTTTAAAGGGCAAGCATAGCGAGGAAAAGATTGAGCCTTGCATGATATGGATCCACGTAATCCTGTATATAGAGCCATCGATATAGTCTAGGGCATTGAGCTCCCATGAAACTAAGCAAGGGCGTCAACAACTTCTCAAAAGTGGAGGAGAGACATTGCGAGGAAGCGAAGCGACCGAGCGGGGGAGGGTGTGGGAGGGGGTGTCCCCCTCCCACAGTAGGGAGCTTTTGTATTTTTGGGCGTGAAATTGTGCGATTTGGTGCACACCTGAGACAGAAATTTCACGTAATATGAAGTATATAGGTATGGAACCAAACATACATTTATTTTCTGTGACGGTGTGCTATCTTTAGATGAGGGTTTAATAAACTTCGTTTGAGGTGTACGTTTGAGAAATTACACTGCCCAACACATTTCGAAAGGTGAGTTTCCGCAACCAAAATGAAACTTGCATTATGAGAAACTGTATGCGCGCGAAGCGCGCGGCAAAAAAGTGATTTACAGTCCTTTTCAAACTAAAAAAACGGCTATTTTGAAGATTAATTGTTGATAAATGTGTCTTTCCCCTCTTTAGCATTATATCACTCGATTTTTTTCTTCCTCATTTTCGGAATTATTGGGGGGGCGAAATGATATGTTCGCCCCCCCAATATTTTCATTGGGGGGGCGACCGCCCCCCCTGCCCCCCCAGGATCGACGCCCCTGGATCGCGCGATCAAGGGACGTTCCCGAGATATGGAAATCCCTGGAATCATTCGAAGTCGCAATTCTATAGTCTTTGCCTAAACGCTAAACGCGTCACGCGCGTGACGCGCCATGATCGGCAAAAAGTACCCTTTTTACGCGTTTTGTTGGTCGCTCGTGTGTACAGCAATATAGTTGAGTGGCCCCCGCCCCCGGGACAGGTGCTCTAACCACTAAGCTATGATTATTATAACTGCGGTACTTTCCAGAAACTCTTTTCAATGCTCGTGCAATAGTCAAGAGCTATAAATTGCATTTATCTATAATTATGCTATATTTTATATTCATCGCATCGATTATATGCATCAAATATCAAGTTATTTTAACGAATCGATTTATTGTATTACCTTCCTTTTACTGAACTGCGTAGGAAAAGGGAAACAAAGAAAATAACGGGAAAATGAGGAATGTGGAAATTCAATCCATTAGCTCAATATTCGTTTAAAGGGATCTAGTAACTTTGTTGGCATGTGTAAAAAGTGCTGAATGGTTGATAACATGTAAATATTTGTGATCTGGTATAGGTATGATGTCCACGAAGTAATGTGTGAAAATGTCACGTTAGATGGATGTTATATATTATGTCCGGTAATGAACAAAATGGCACAGTGATATTCCCTAACTCATTGCACTGACTTTTTACAAGGTTATAACTATCCAGTGGTTAGTAAACAAATCTGAACGCTTCAATCAAAAAGCCAAAACCTGCTCGATGCTTGTATTGGCAATACGAATACAACTCAGTATGAGAGAACCTCTAGATTTCGAATTAAGTTTTGTGGATTCGGACAATGTTACTAAATCCCTTTAATGACCATTATCGTAACTACGGGACAAAATGAGATGGTAAATTAGTCCCGCGGTTTAGGAAGGTGATTTCCCAGACGTTTCCCGGGGGTGTTTCACAAAGATTCAAAGTTGAACTTAACTCTAAGTTTGATTCATCATTTATGGAAAGCCATTTGTAGCCTTGAAATAAAACATATTAAAAAGCAAAAAAAAAAAAAAGTACTTGAAACTTCCAACACAAATTTATATCATTTATTTCAACGCTCTTTGATTATAACAAAATTAACTGATTTTACCAAACTTTATGCCTTAAAAAAAAAACGGTTTCAACAATTTTACAAAGAAACTAACGGCTTTCCATAATAGTTAGGCCCAACTTAGAGTTATGTTCAACTTGGAATCTTTGTGAAACACACCCTGGTCTTCTATCTCCCATCTGGAAAGTTGGGAGTAATTCAAAGAAAGGTTATATGTTTCAACAATTCACCCGCGTATTAAAAGTTTAATAACATTTGTGGACAATTTATCAAAGTCATATATGTTTTACATTATTGTTCGTAACAATACTGAAAACGATAATAAATTAAACAAATAAAATAAAATAAAATAAAATAAAATAAAATGTAATGAAATAAAATGAAAGGAAATGAATTATATAAAATAAAATAAAATAAAATGAAATGAAATGAAATAAAATGAAATTAAATGAAATGACATGAGATAAAATATCAAACAAAACAAAAATCAAATCAAATCAAATAGATAAAATACAATAAAATAATAAATTACCCTATAAAAGATACAGAAATTGCATATTTAAAAAAATGCAATTCAATATGAAAAGAATCCGGTCTAGGTAAAACGTAAAACGTAAAACATAAAACGTAAAACGTAAAACGTAAAACGTAAAACAAAATATATATATATATATATTATTTTCAAGTAAATGTATCGTTTCAATTTTAAATAATTGGCCCAGAATTGGCTGAAACTATATCAGTATCAGAAACAATAATGTCACGTGCTATCAGATTTAGATATGAACACACAGTGCGACGGATAAATAAGTGAGTCGCATTTCATGTTAATCAATTCAAATGCTGCACTGTTCATCAGCTTGGACTTGGAACTTGTGGACTTGACTACAGCCCTGTGCGTTAAGTATTCCAGTCACTATACTAGTCAAAGGATTTTTAAAGCTATATTGTGTCTTATATATATTACTTGAACAACAATTTCCTTGAAAAATTCAATTTAGAAACACTTTCGAATCTTCGTTGGTAAAGGCGCGTGCATGACGTGTCTGCAATACGTGATCAATACTTTTTTGTTTATCCGTCAAGCACGTCTAGCTTTCTCAAGTTGTTGGGTTGTTAACCTGCCCATTCGTTTTGCCTAGGTTAGAACCATCGCTATAAACATGATGCCTGGATGAAGCAACGCCCATTGTGACGAGGAGGGGGGGGGGGGGGGGGGGGGGGTTATTGCAATATACTATAAATTACAACAAACAAAAAAGTTTTACTTTGCCTAGCTCTATTAGAGCCATCGCTATGAATTTCTGGGTGAAGTTTCGTCCATTGAATGAGCTAGTTGCAACGCGCTTCCATTTCTTGTTCTCCATGGACAACCTCCCCATTCACTTTACCTAGCTTAGAACCATCGCCATGAATTTTTGGATGAACAAAATCGCCCATTTTGACGAGCTGGTTGCAACGCGCTTTCATTTTACTGTTTTATTTATACAAATGTTGTCTTGTTGTCTCCATTTTACTGTGCACGCAGATATTGTTCCCCATGTTATGGTAAAGGTGGAAACTTCTCGCCTCAACTCCATGACTGTACACTGGAGGTATACTCAATCCGATAATATTCATATCGATGGGAATCACACCCTTAATCTTCAAGTTCGAGCGTTATAGTTTCGTTCCACGATTGAACTCGGTATTATCAATCAAATCATACATGGAGGCGCCTTTCCAATCAGCGAACCAACATATTTAGCATCGACAAGTTGTCTTTTACCAATAATTTTTGCCGGCGGATGAATTATCGAATTTATAACGATTTTTTTAGCCGATCATGATGAAATTATATAATTGTTTGCATTATTACATAAACCAGCTGGCATTTGTTCATAATTCCATAATATTAGTAATCGTATATTTCTGAAAGTATCAACATAAGTGACACAAATCAAAGCGAAAACAAAATACGAAACTATGTATGTTCATGCTTTCCAATATTAATTTTGTATCGATTAAATTGTTCTTGTAACATTCAAACATCTATCAACAAGGTAAGTTAATTTGGTTCGAAAACAATTACAATTTTGCATCGTAAAGCTTCCTTCATTAGCAGAAGATTGATGGCGGCCTTGCTTCAAGGGACGGTTATCCAATATTACACGTTTGACTACGCGTGACAGTTCAATAATAAATTTATGCCTGGTAGCCGGATAGGCATTTGGCTCAACATGATAGGACAATTCAAACGCGACGCATCGCCCCCCCCCCCCCCCCTCCTCCCCCATACAATGTGTTTTGCAATCGAGCCGATGCCTCTGTGACAACTATTAAAGGTATATGGTAACATCGTCAACATCCACAACATTTACTTTAGAACTCTAGCGGTTCTCTCCTACCTTCATGACCTTGTAGTATTCGTATTACCAATGGAAGCATGGAGCAGGTTTAGAACCATGACCAATGTATAGTAGCCGTGATGTAACATTTCGTTATTCTATTTTGATTATTATAAAGTACCGAAGTTTGATGTCGCAGCTATTCGTTGCCATGGGCAATGGCTCTGAAGAATGTATATGGCTTGCCTGACATTCCGACCGAGCGGTTGCTAAGAAGGCAATATCGTCCAGCTTAAAGTCCCCACGTAAAGTCTGAAACAAAAGACAAGTTAATAATAGTAAATATATAATCCATTGCGGATATAGTATCGGAAATAATATCGCTAGTGATATTCGTTTGTCTCGCAATGTATGGTCAAACTAGGAATCTAAAAGATCATGACGTTTCGTGTGCCGCTGCAACACTTTGTCAAATGATATAATCTAATGTAGACAATCGGTTTTTATGCTCTACCGTGGCTCCAAACATTGCGAGACAAACGAATATCACTAGCGATATTATTTCCGATACTATATCCGCAATGGATTATATATTTACTATTATGAAACAGGTGACATTCCATACGTCTGATCACCTGACATGGCCCTGTAGCCATGGTAACGGGATAGGACAAGGACGCCTCGCATCCGTCCCCTGAGGCGCAACACCACTCGTTCCTCCGTTCATATGTATGTTATAAGGCCCGGTGTCACGCTAAATCCGTACGCACTGCGAAATCCGTACGGCTTACGCAGTCGCAAATACGCATGCGCACCTTCGTTCCCATTTATACCATTTGTAATAAAGCATGCAAAATCCCTCCTTGAGGCTCCTTGCAGCACAAAGTGTTGTCAAAACCCCCAAAACCCGACGGTGGATTAAGAAAATCCATTCACGCCATTTACAAATTTGATAAAACATGTGTCAATATGTTATTAGAATGAAATTGCGGCGTAATAATGGTCACGATTTTCGCAAGACACACCTCCAAATGTCTAAGCGCATGCGCATTTGCTACTGGGTACGGATTTCGCAGGTCACGGATATAGCACCACACCGGTCACATATCACCGGATAGCGTAAACGGATGCCCGACGGAGAGTAACATTTTAATTCCGTTCGTCTCCGTTTGGATGCGTTTTGTTAATTGTCCGTTCCTTGTATACGTTGTTCTATCCATCGGAATGTTTTGTACATGAAGCAATGGAGACGACTTTCACCACGGGGAAATTGGATGTCGCAAATTTTCTATTCGTCGTGCATCCGTTTACGCAATCCAGTGATATGTGACCGGGCCTTTTGTTACAAACGATCATTAGTTTAAGACATACAGCCGAGCATCTTCATCGCGGGATACAATTGGGATTCAAACAAGAAATATATCTTTTAATTCTATAAGATTCTTGTATCATGTTTATATAACCCTGAGGCGTATAGTCATTATGGCCGGTCTTTCTTCGATCCAAAATTTGACTATTTTTACTCCCTTTACTATTTAAGTACCTTTCATTTTCCCCCCTTCAAATAGAGTGTACATTGTGATCTAGACTCGTTTAGTTTCATACGGTCAAGTTAACAAAATCAAGAATGTTCAAATCGATGCAAATTTCGATGCATGATTAATCATGAAAGCATTTTTGATGGTTATGCTATTTTTATGTTTCTAAATATATGTACAGAGTGACGCAAGAAGTAATTCGATCGCCATTCCCGTTCTGTAACATGCCGCCTGACGATCAAAAATTGTAAAACTTTCGGACAAAAAGAAGAATGTGGTATCTATTTTGATACTAGAAATCTAGAAGTAGAAGGAATTAAGAATCAAACAAATAATCGTATTATGTCACTGCCGCAGTAACTCATTGTAAAACTTTTTTCTTGTTTTAATTTTGTTGTTCTATGTCAAGCTCCCTGAAACTTCTTCCTAATATAGTTTGTATTAATAATTATTACGTTCGTATATGGTTGGTAGTATTATATATTAACATTATCATTATTATTATTATTATTATTTATTATTATTATTATTATTATTAATATTATTATTATTATTATTATTATTATTATTATTATTATTACTATTATTATTATTATTAGTAGTAGTATTATTAGTATTATTAGTGTTATTATTAAATCATATTTCCGCATATAATAGGTATTTTTTGGTGGGCATATAGAACGTTTACTAGGATGAGAGGCAATATAGCATGCTTGTTCCTTTACCATGCACCCTCATACCCCGTTGCCCAGTCAATTCGTGGGGAGCTAGCCTCATGCAGGCATTTATCTAAAATAAACAGTTTATTTCTGCACTATTCTTGACACGGTTGAGTGTCAATCATATTATCTCGATCTGTGAAACCAGGGTAGTTTATACACACCTCCAATCTACCTTGGTCATTACAGGCTTCCCTGTGTTATTCCCTTACTCGGAGGCGAGTATATTTGAGGCATATCACAACAACAGTGTGACGAGGGTTGGCGAATTAGCGTGGTTGAACTGATTGGGGGACGCGATTGATTGGTGACACCCTCGACCCCGGTGCCCAATCAATTCGTGGGGAGCTAGCCCCCAGGCATTTATCTAAAATAAACAGTTTATTTCTGCACTATTCTTGACACGGTTGAGTGTCATTCATATTATCTCGATCTGTAAAACCAGGTTACCAGGGTAGTTTATACACACCTCCAATCTACCTTAGTCATTGGACTACAGGCTTTATACCTTTGTTGTTCCCTTACTCGGATGGGAGTATATTTTAGGCATATCATAACAGCAGTGTAAAGAGGGTTGGCGAATTAGCGTGGTCGAACTGATTGGGGGACGCGATTGATTGGTGACACACTCTGTATAATGTATTTTATCTTATCTACCATCGATCCAAGACTCGTCTCGAAAAATACTCAGGCCAGTGTCTGTGGAAAATACATCTAAGAGCAAAATCAATCAGTCCTGAACAGCTTAAAGGAACTACAGCGTCTAGATGGCCTAATTTTCACAATTCGGCTCTCTATATGTAATTTTTCCCGAAGAAAAAGAATTTGGCAGTCATTCCTCATGAAATCAATCAATTTTGGGGTAATTAGTTTTTGTTTTTTTATTTGGTGGGGGTGGGGTGCGCCCCAAGCCCCCCGTAGCTACGCCACTTGGGATGAGTTCACCGTCCTTCAGACACACCTATACAAAACATTGAACAAACAACTGAAAACTGCTTATCAAAAAAAAAAAAAACGGTGTACATAGTTAAACGGGAGCCAAAGGGGGCCAGACCTCTCTTTCCTATGTAGCGGAATTGCTATCAAAGGGAAAACAAATGCAAATTGACATACTGTGCTAGACATGACAATAGTCTTTACAAACGCGATATGTCACGCCACTTAATGGCACTTAAAGGGAGAGATCCTCTTATGCAAGCCAAAATTCAAAAGTTGCGAGGTTATTGTATTATATGAAAGGAAATGTCATTTAATAGCATGCCTAAACAAATTAGGGCTTGAAATCTCTTTTTCGTGGAGTTATAGACCTAAAACTGAATAAACTGAGGGACGTCGGTTAAATAGGTACATACGTATTTTCGGCCGGTGAGTAAGTTCGTACATAGATTTCACGGAGTGCCAGATCGGTATGCATGACCCCTAAGTGACCCGCGCTAGCTACGTGACCCGCGCATAAGTACTAATGTGTGAGCGTTTACCAAGCAAAATACCCAAACATCGCTTAAACTGACTACATGTAATTATATATTCTTTCTTTTTGAGATCTTTTTCCGTGACATACGTTAACAAATGTCGGCTTCACAATACCTTTACGAGAATTAGTACTATATTGTTGTAATATTATGCTAAATCAGTTGAACTCCTTTATTGACCGATATATAGTTTAAATGGAGGGACGCATTCGTTTTTCATTCGTAGAATCTAAATTAGAGGGCTGTTCGCTCTGATTTTTGTTTTCGCGTGTTACATTGATCCCCATCCGTCAACTGAAAGCTGTTCAGACGTTTTATAAAAGTGGATCTGTCCCTTTAATACTGGCAATACTGGGCATCTTTCTCAGACTAAGGCCTAGCTCCACTGGATACCGTTTCTCCTTCCGTTTCCTATCCGTTTGACATCCGGAAGGTACCACTACCAACATGAAACGAAATGATGCATGCGGACCAAGTTCAGAATGGACTAGTACTAGTAGGATACTTTTAATTTGGCTCCGTTTGGCGTTAAACGAAACGTCATGAAACTTCAAAATCTGCTATATGATATTGACTGTTTCGCCACATTTTGGTCAGAAACGGATAGGAAACTGAAGAAATAAACGATGCAGGGGGGTGTGGGACTAGGCCATAACAGTATCGCCCATTGAACCATAGACTTACTACGATTGAACTAAACCATTTGCTTATAGCCCGGTCACATATCGACGGATTGCGTAAACGGACGTCAAACGGAGAGCTAAATTTTCCATCTGTTCGTCTCCGTTCCTATGCGTTTCTTGTCCGTTCCTTGTCCGGTGATGTACGTTGTTCTATGTTTTGTACATAAAGCAATGGAGACGACTTTCATCACCGGATAATTTCATTTCGCAAATTTTCTGTTCGTTGTCTGCATTCGTTTCCGCTATCCGTTGATATCTGACCGGGCCATTACTGGTTGAATATGTGTATACCAGATCCGTTCTTGCCTCCATCCTACACGGTCAGTCTGACAGTTAATTGCACCCTCCTTAAATGCCTTGAATCTATTTAAAGGGATCTAGTAACATTGTCAAATTTTAACAAAAACTTACCCATAACTCTAGGGGGTATCGCATACCTTGTTGTATTCGTATATTATACCAATGCAAGCTACATGTTTTGGTTTTCCGATTTTGTTTCTTTCGTTATGAAGATATTTATGATTGAAGTGTTCGGATTCAGATGTACAATATCCACTGGAATGCTATACATGGTGAATGATAACCGTGTACACAGTTAGTGCAATGGGTTCGCAAAATATCACTTCGCTTTTCGGTCGTTACTCGGTGATATTCACATTCATTTACCATGGCATTTTCACACATCACTCAGTGGACATATCAGACTATATAAATACCCATTTTATCAAGCCTAGCTGTGCTAGTTTGTGCGCATGTCAACAAAGTTACTAGATCCCTTTAAAGGGAGAGAGGAGGGGGGGGGGGGGGGGGGGGGTGAATATAAATGGGATATATGATTGATGATGAACAGTGTCCTTTTCAGACAGCGGACAAGGTACCCTTGATCCACGCCGTGTTTTGATCATGTCACTTCGATACGTGCCATGTCATGTAAGACTGATGTATCCTCTTAGGCTGTCTGGCTGTGGTCACACGATGTCTGCGATGGGCTGCCGCTACCTGCGATGGGTCGACCGCGCGTATGAAAGGCGGATGGTTGGGGCTACACCTTATATATTTCTTTAATTTTGAAACAGATTTCCCCCTCATTTTTTCATTGCTTTGTGTACAATATTGTGTTTTTTATTATTATTATTGTTTTTTCTGTTTTTTTCTTCTGTTTTTTCTGTTTTGTTTGTTTTGTTTTGTTTTGTTTGTTTTGTTTTTTTTGGGGGGGGCACACACCTTTTATATTTCGTGATTTTGTTTCCACTGATTTCCCTCTCGTGGCGGGGGGGGGGGGGGGTGGGGGCACACCTCGTGTAGTTCTTTATTTTTACACATATTTCCCCCTAATTGTGTTCATCGTTTGTGTCAAATTATCGGGGAGGGGGTACGTGCCCCCGTGCGTCCCCCCCCCCCCCCCATCCCCACAGCCACGTGAGCAACGCCATACACGTGACTACAGTAGTACAGGTGTGCCCAAGCTATGTACTTACAATTGCAATCAAGGAGCGAGCGTCTGACGTACACCCCGATTAATTTCTGATTTCCTCTCGTTACCTTAAATCTGAGACATGGAAGGATTTTTAGTTTGCATTATATTGGTAGGTCACACCAATCCAGAAGCTTCAATGTCTTGAACTGTACTTCAAATTGAGGCTCCTTGGTCACGCTGCTTATATACATTAGGTGCTACAGTAATGTTGTAATCCATTTTGTCCGACACCTCCCGGCCAGTCGATCAAGCTATTGCAACCTTGCTCAGCAAATCAGATGATAATATAACTAGACTCGTGATCGAACGGGAAGATGCGAGTGTTACATACATGCATCCAGAAAATGTTTTTTTGTTTTAATTTATTTATTGATTTTATTATTTATTTATTTATTATTATTATTATTATTATTATTATTATTATTATTATTATTATTATTATTATTATTATTATTATTTGTTATTTATTTATTTATTTATGTTTTTTTTTTTTTTTTTTTTTTTTATTCTACAGAATAGTCACATTTGCTGTTGGGTAAACATGGTAAAGCAAAATGTATTTTTCATTGCCCTTGCTTTTGCGGAGCTGCCTTGAAGAAGTTCATCAAACATTATTTTCAAGATTAAAAAAAAAAAACAGTTCATGTCAGCACGGATCCAAATTCTCAAAATCCAATTGAAATTCTAGCGGTTCCCTCATACCTTGTTGTATTCGTATTAACAATATAAGCATGGGACAGGTTTCTGTTTTTTAGAATTTCACTTTCGTTAAAAAAGATATTTACAATTGAAGTGCTCAGATGTTAAACTATCCACTGGA
Organism: Echinarachnius parma; assembly: GCA_037951105.1. NCBI lineage: Eukaryota > Metazoa > Echinodermata > Echinoidea > Clypeasteroida > Echinarachniidae > Echinarachnius > Echinarachnius parma. The sequence goes on from JBAMJV010010117.1 coordinate 37,205, forward strand.
TCGTCATAACCGCGTACAAAGTCAGGGCAATGAATAGTGAATATCACTTTGCAATTTCGCTCATTACTCGGCCATAATTATACCATCCATTTAACGTGAAATGTTCACACATTACTCAGTGGACATTTCAGATTACACAACACATTTTATCAACAAGTCATCACATTTTGCATGTCAACAAAGTTACTATAGATCTCTTTAAACCCGATCGGAGCATCGACCGGTTTCGAACACGGGATCCCATGATCATGATCCAAACATCGAAGTCGAACTTCAAGTACCCGATCGTGCCACAGCGCCATCGCAATTGCAATATTATATACAGAAGCCTGAAACCCAAACCTATCAAAGTCAGTCAGTCAGCCTTGAGGGCTGGTAAGACGGCATCATGTGACAGGGGAGGGATCAGCGTTGCCAAATTACATTTGAACAGGAGTGCGATCGCCCAATAGACCGCTTCTGTAATGTATGCAAATATTATGCGTAGGACGTCAGACTCCCCGTTGGCAAGCTTAACAATAGTAACTATGTCCGGCAAGCTCCGGCAAACTTAGCTTGCCGGACCTAGTTACTATTGTTAAGCTTGCCAACGGAGAGTCTTACGTCATACGCATATTATTTGCATACATTACAGAAGCGGTCTATTGTATGTATACTCAAGCCATGGAGCTGTATTTAGGACATATATGTAGCTCTTGTGGCTTAAAGGGGTATTCCGGGCCTGATAAAACCATTCGTTATTTGAATAAGCAGAATAAGAGGCATAATTGGTGAAAATTTGATCAAAATCAGACAAGAAACACGGGAGTTATACCTATTTGAACATCATGTAGTAATGAGCGATCGTTTCAAAATTGCCGCCATATGCAACATCATTGACGAGCAACTCGCCATGGCTTTAGTACATGAAAATACACTTATTTCTCATTTTCGTTGCTAAAAATTAATTTTTCTCTGCTTGTTTTCACGAATTCATAGAAGAATATCGACGGGCCAACCTATTTGGAATTTGTAAGCTCATAAATTTGCTTTGTTATTAAGAAAATTTAAATTTTGTAAAATTTCCATGTAGAAGTCAAAATGGCTGCAGCTCGCAAGTGACGTCACGATCGATAGCAATTGCGAACGATACTAAAAATCGGAGCAAAGTTCATCCTGTCATAACTTTTTTATTGCTCTACCGTTTTGGCTCAGATTTTCGATCATGATTCTTCATATTCACTTCATTTTGTGGCAAACATCACATTTCTGGGGTGGAATTCCCCTTTAAGCCTCACTAATTTTTCTTCATGTCCTGAAGATTTGTGATTATTTTTTTATTTTTTTGAAAAAGAAATAATTAATATATACTTATATAATTATTGATAATATAAATGCATCAAAATATAAAGAAAGAAACGTAGGTGGCGACAATAGTCAATATTATAGACTAATCGCCAAAAAGAACTAAATTACAACAACCTTGTTCATAGCTATAGGTACAATTATGCTCAAACGGAAAGGTGTGATATAATAATGTATCATCATGAGACCAATGACCTTTAAATAACTAGACGAGGCATACCTATGTAGCCAGTATGCGTCTATATCAGGCCTCTGTGCACCTGCCCATGTGTAGTATGCATTTACATGAGTATTAACATTGCAATGATGGTTACCATGGTTACGCAACAGATCAACGTGATCTACTTATGTTATTAAAGGTTGTGGTATGATGAAGCGATGTCAAGCTTTTGGGAGTTGCTTTCGATACAGATAGTATTAGTAGGAAACGATTAAAGCCTACGTTATTTTAAATGTTACTTTGGCATTTTAATGTTCGCACGTTTAGATTGTTGATGTATTTTTTGTTTAAATTACGAAACAAAGTTGTTGTTTTTATCTGTGATAGTATTACTGCGTTAATAAACATAATTAATTTACTTATTAACTTGAAATAACACTTTCCAAACTGTTATCGGCCTTGCATTAAGTTATTTGCAGCTCAGACGTGTTTCGAGGAAACGACTGCAACACGAATGTTACCTGCACGCTCACTATGACTCTTTTCAATCATCTTCTTTTCTAATTTTAGAAATTGTAACACATTGTTCAGAAATGCTCTCAAAATTACCCCCTCCACATGACGTCAGTAAACTAATAAAATTGACAAAAAAGAAGAAGAAGGTTTTAAAATCTGGGTTACAATATCGACAAATGAAACAAACACTTCACGCCTCTCTCATCACAAATGAACGCCTACCACCAGACCAATGACTTTTAGAAAGGGGGATTTGACGGAGCACCCACCCCAAATTAAATTGCCTAAAATGTGTGATATATAGGCACTTTCACGAAAGTGACAAGTTATTATCGCGGTACCAATTCGCATGTTTTGAACGCTCTCGAAACCCGTTTTAAATCTCTCGAATCTCCCCAAAAAGTCCCTAGATTCTCTTTTAAGGTTTGGTCGCTTCCCCTCGATATATACCCCAACAAGTTTTGTTCATGTAGTCGTGTCGAGTCTTGCGAATTGCCAAGGAGTTGCCAGAAATTACTAGACCAAAGATCCGCCACTCGTGCATGTGATAGACTTTTTTTGCCAGCCGTTCTTAGTTGTGAGACGCGAGGCTCTTTCTAAATGATTGTTTAGTACAGTATTGCTTGTACGTCGCATGAATAAACGAATATGGTGGATAGATGGACTGATGAATGGAATGATTGATGGATGGGTTGATGGAAGAATAGGTGGGTGGATAGATTGATATATTAATTGATATATTAATAGATGGATTGATAGATGGATTGATAGATAGATATATAGATAGATAGATAGATAGATAGATAGATAGATAGATAGATAGATAGATAGATAGATAGATAGATAGATAGATAGATAGATAGATAGATCTATCTATCTATCTATCTATCTATCTATCTATCTATCTATCTATCTATCTATCTATCTATCTATCTGATCGATAGATAGATAGATAGATAGATATAAACGTACCCTGACGAAGCCCTATGGGCGAAAATTCGGAGAACTATGTTTTCTTACGGTGTTTTATTTAAATTGTTGTCTCTATTCACCACACCGACGCAGACCATCTTTCTGAACTCTCTAGATATATATATATATATATATAGATAGATAGATAGATAGATAGATAGATAGATAGATAGATAGATAGATAGATAGATAGATAGATAGATAGATAGATAAATAAATAAATTAATATACAGTAAGGATAAATGATGGATGAACTGAAGGAATGCTGATAGATGGATGATCAGATAAATGTACAAATTCAAGTATAGCTATACAATAAACGAAGACTATATCTTTCAGACTTACATGATACATTATGATATTTGGCTGTATCGAAAGTACAATTTGCATGACTTCTTGAAACACCCTGTATTACCGAATCGATGAATGAGACTTTGAAATACCACGGGATGGTGCAGAAGGAATGAACGAGGAGTACATTTCATTGATTTTTAAAAGACTATAATTATAGTTCAAAATAGACTCTGTTAAAAAAAAAAAAAAGAAGACTAGTCACTGCAAAATATTATATTGGCCCAATCGAAATGGCAATCTCCACGTTTTCTTGACCCACCCTGTATTATCGATTTTATGAATGAGGGTTGAAATACCACGGGATGATAACGAAGGAAAGAACGAAGAATAGTCATGTATTCTAGACATATTCCAGGGCAGCGTTTACGCTTTTGGGAGAGTAATTCTTCAAGGTTCTTCAAGACTAATTCTAAATAGATTTTGTTCAACAATAACGAGTTATTCGTCGTGATATTATAATGGCCCAATCGAAATGGCAATTTGCACGTTTTCTTGACCCACCCTGTATTACCGATCTGATGAATGGGGCTTAGAAATACCGTGGGATGATGACGACCATAACGTCTGCTCGTCTCTTATACTCGATGTCATCCGAGCAGCATCGATATGTCAGCTGATATTATATTTGCACCCCATCACTGGGCATGATGTTCTCATTAATAGTGGTAAGGCTATAAGGGCGGGGTACAATTCAGACGCCTTTACGCCGAAGTCCTGCCCAATTCTCACTGGCTGCAGTCTTTGGGGGGAGGAAAGGGGGGGGGGGGAAACAGTTATCATGTAAGTTGTATTTTGAGGGACAAGATGACCCCTCATGGGATGTCATGCCACCCCGCCCCTCTCGTCTTAATTGATTCTGGATACTTTATTGCATCTCTATAATATCTCCTTCCATCGTTAACTGAATAATGGATGAACTACAATCGTATAACTCGGGAAATAATCCCTCTATGAAAAAAAAAAACTGTCAGAAACTAAAAATATTTCTCCATTTCCGGAACGTGTCGTATTTTATCCATTAAACGCCACCTCGACTTCAGTTGCCATTTTCAGGTGTAAACAATTGAAGAAAATATCAATTTAACTTATATTTTATTCATGCAGCCTCATGTATCATTTGATGTACAGTGTATAATTAATCTTATGATATATGGATAGATAATAATGTTCTTTCTTGACAATTGATACTTCGTATGACCATATAGGTCCATAGTAGGATAGTAAGAATTGAGAAAATGCCCTTCCTGCCGTCACGCACCATTTCTCATTCTTAATCCCAGATATTGGCGTTTGGCTAGTATGTGCCTTTCCCATGGGGTTCGATGAACTCTTTTCAATCATTTGCATTGTCTTCGCCTGCACCAATATAATTAAATAATGTCAATAGTTATCGAATATATATACAACTGTTGAACCATTTTGACAAAAGTTACGACAACATCCGAAAAATCGTTTGACTAAAATCGATTGCCTTCTTTATTATTGCCATCATGGGAACTCATGAAAGACCAGCCACATATGTCTATACAGGGTAGCCAAAAAAAAAAACCGGAACGGGGCACTTCCCAAAATAAAGTAACAAAATGATTATGTCCATCCGATAGTGTGTCTTTTCTAATGAAAAACGATACCAAGAACAGTCATTTTGGTCGTGTAGTTTTTGTTTTAGGGCGCTGTGAGTGACACCATGTCAGGTTCCCATTTTTGTCAATTTTTACCAAGTCAGTGCCTGTTAAATCGCACTTACTGCCCGTCATACAACGAACAATACGTGCGCCATTGTTAGTGTGCATTCAGCCGTGTACCGAGATAATGGGCATAGTTGCTCGATGCTTTGACGAGCAGGAAGTGCGATTTATCGGGCATTGACGTGGTAAAAATTGACAAAAATGGGAGCCTGATATAGTGTCACTCATAGCACCCTAAAACAAAAACTCCACGACCAAAATGACTGTTCTTGGTATCATTTTTTCATTGGAAAAGACACCCTATCCGATGGACATAATTATGTTGGTGCTATATTTTGGTAAGTGCCCCGTTCCGTTTTTTTTGGGCCACCCTGTATAGAGACGGCGATGAATGGACTACCCCTCTGACTCCTGTTATATTTATTCTCAGTGTATTTTTAATTTTGAATTCGGAAAAGAAAAAAAATACCAATTACCGGTATACAAATCCAAACAATCAAATAACGCTACCGAAGATTAGCTCACTTCAAATCGACATGCCCATGATGACGACCGCACGAGACAGAAATGTGAATATGTAAGATTAAAAACGAACGATTTGCCAATATCTGCGAAGTTAACCTGTTCCCTATTACATGCTGCGATACCTCATAGAGGTAATACAGGACCAACCAGGTTCCTGTATGGGTCGCGTGGGTTCATGAGTGCATGATACTTAACCTCATAGTACGATACCATGAGTGTATTCATGATATCATCGACTTGCTAGGTATACGTGAAGAGTTTCGTCAATGAATTTCATATTTGTTTTGCTTTGTACAAAATAATATACAAACTATTGCCTTTTCGCCATGATAAACAATGTTACATAATGTTATCACTTTCTGCTAAATTTCTTTATAGTTTCTTTATTCGGTAGTGTTGATTTTGGGCTGTAATAGCTAACATCCAAAAGCTTCCCGGGGCTCAGCCCCTGGAGTCTGGACCCCGCCCGAAGCGACTCGCAAGTTAGAGCCCCCCTCCCTCCTTTGGGAATTTCGGGCTACGCCGCTGCTTAGGAGCCTTAGAAACGACACCGTCATGCGAAAATGTCAACTATCATGTCTCATTACGTAACAAAGTTGTAAATGTTTCTTTAATTTGTTGACATCGGTGATTTAATATCCTGCCGTGCTTATAGTCCGATTTCACAACAGTGGGTCAAATTTATCTCACTGCTGTGAATTTCAACCATTGTGTCTAGATGTTGGTAGTGGAATTATTTCTTCATCTAACCCCCACTTCCATAAGCCCTTGGGTATCCACTTATTGATCTTATACAACTGACCATTTACTGGTTGGTTGGTTGATCGATTGATTGGTTCTTTGATTGATTGAATCAATTAATTAATTAATTCATTTATTCATTCATCCTTTCATCCTTTCTTTCTTTATTTCTTTCATTCGTTCGTTAGTTAGTTAGTTCGTTCGTTCGTTCGTTTGTTCGTTCGTTCGTTCGTTCGTTCGTTCGTTCGTTCGTTCGTTCGTTCGTTCGTTCGTTCGTTCGTTCGTTCGTTCGTTCGTTCGTTCGTTCGTTCGTTCGTTCGTTCGTTCGTTCGTTCATTCATTCATTCATTCATTCATTCATTCATTCATTCATTCATTCATTCATTCATTCATTCATTCATTCATCCATTGGATGATTGATTGATTGATTGATTATTATTAAATAAGATTGAATATGGACATGGTGGCGTCATTTGCAGTTGACGTCATGATCGAGCAACATGAATGTGACTGTTTTACGACGATCCGTTCTCTAGGCCTGGTAAAAAAAAAGAAATGTAATCTCCTCACTCCATCATTCCATATACTAAGACTTGGAAGAGTAAACAACATCATATATAAAGGATAATGACCTAAAAACCTTTTTGTAGGTGCATGGCAGAGTTGTTGTGAACTGTATCCAGTATGTTGTTTTTTTGTTCGCTTATTTTTCCCTGTGCCTTCTTATACGTAATTACTCCGAGTCCTGATTAAAATGTGCGATGATAATTTTTTATCTAAACTATAATATCGGCGCATTTATCTATGTGAAGACCACATCAGTGCTCTATATACTGCGCATCATAGAGCGATGATGATGATGATGATGATGATGATGATGATGATGATGATGATGATGATGATGATGATGACGACGATGCTGCTGCTGCTGCTGATGATAATGATGATGACAATGTGCATCAGTTATCCGAATACCGGGTAAATACCGGGTTCGAATCCGACAAGAGAACGATTCCGTCTCTCATAGTCAGTGATGACGCAATATTAATCCATAAGTTGCCTGTTTTCGAAATGATAACATATTTGATCTACTTTAAACAACAACAAAAACAGTATAAAAACCAAAATAATATTTCAGTAAAATGAAATCTTAATTGGACCATAATTTGATTATGGAGCCACCTCGCACAGGTTTGCGCAAGTAAAATTATCCAATTAAATTAATTAAGAAGCAAAACCTATTTATTTTGCCCCAATTCCCCATGCCCCCTCCCATCAACCAGGGACTGTCAATGCATTTTTAGATATTGTTGAACTTTCAATAAATGTTACACTTTCAATTTACGTGCACGTTAAATTAAATTCCCGATCCCAATCATCCTGGCTACAACGTGTACAATGGAAAGACCTGGAATTATATTGTCTTTAAAAGCCAATACTCGGTAGACAACGCTGACTACATTTCTTTCCAAATGTCATTTCTCGAGATGCCATTGACATTCAGCGAAAACCTATGTACGTGTTCTTTTTTTTTATTTCTTTCTTTTTTTGTTACCCCACACTCAACATACCCCGAGGGGCATGTCGAGAGTAATATAATGAAATTCATGGATGTTTATTGAGTTACTTCTCCAAACACTGTGAGTGCTCGAACTGTCCCGTCCCTACGTAAATGGATAAAAATGCCCGAGCAAATTCAGGGAACGTAACGGCGTAGCACGGTTAGTGGGGGTGGGGGGGGGGGGGGGGTGGGGGGTAGAGAGGGACACATAGAGGGTAAGGAATGTGATAATCTGAGTAAAAACAGAAAAAGCTTGAACCAAAAATTAAATAGGAATTATAACATTTTATGAAGAAATTAGTTACAACAAGGTGCTAATCAATTGTACGTACAAAATTAGTAAATAACATTACAAGTGGAATTATACGCTAGGTAGCTAGCAATACATTTAAATGATGCGGGTATAAGTTACACGATGATGAAAACAGTGAAATATATAACTCAGTTTGGCTTTTCCATAGGCACGGGGAAAAGTTGGGCTGATATAGCGTCTTTTGGATTCAAGCTCGTTACACATACCGTTGTTCAAATCATATTTAGGACCATACTTTCACGATAGGAATTCAACCCTTTGGCTCCCTAGCTTCGCCACTCAGAAAAAAATACTTCCTAAAAACCGCCCTGTTTAATTCCATTAGCTCTCATTATTGATTATTTCAAGCCATAATAACAATGTTCACGCAACCTGCCTTGTTTCTTATCGTTATTGATATAGCATAATCACATTATTAGCCACATTTGTTATTATTCCGTTTTCTTTCAGTTGTTATTATATTTTAAGTATTCTTCCTTTAGTAATAATTTCTTTGAGTTCTCTAGAGCTATAATATAAAATAATGCTTTGGTTGGGCTATTATTCACTTTTGCATCTTTTATATATAAAAAACAAAAAAACAATAACAATATTCACAAAACCTACCTCGTTTATTGTTGTTTTGCTGTTGGTGCATAATTACTTTAGTAATATTCTTATTTGTTTAGCGAATCCCAGGAGTTTTGTGCATGCCAACTTTCGAAATACAAGCGGGCAACAACTCGTTGGAATGGTTGGTACAGCGGATTATTGACACGCACAATCGGTTGAGAAAGAAAAGGGCGCTAAGTCACTTTTTGTAAGGTCGGAGATAATCATGTTTAAAGTTTGGGAGCCTGTAGTTATCATACATACATGTAGCTCTCTGTGATTTATGATCAATATTTCAAAAAAAAAAAAAAAAAATTACTGTTTGAAAAATTGGCAGCACATAGAAGATGATCCGATCTACAAGATGGTATGCATAACTCAATTTAGCCAAAAAATAACTAAAAGGTTGGATGACAAGAAAACTACCTAAAAATTGTGTTATACTGTATCTAAGGTAGATTGTCATGAAGATTACGAATAAAAATATATTTTCCGCGTCGGAAAACCCAGTAAAATAAAAAAAATCCACTTTTAAATTCACTTTAGTAATCCCCGTAAAAATTAAGTCCGGGCGAAGAAAAATGACGTCATCTTTGTGACGTCACATGCAGGCAATCGCAGTATAGCTCGGTCATAGACGTACACGCTGAGTGCAATACTCACGTTGACAGAGAGATATTTTTTCAATATTTGCAAACATTTGTTAAAGTTTATATCATGGACGATCTACACTCAGATGTGTTACTGCAAGCTGCTATAATTCATTTCTTAGGAATTTTCAGTTAAGCCTCAATTTACAAGCAAAAACGAGTTTGTTTTACAAGCAAATCATAGGCTCTGCATGTAAACCATGCACATTATTCCGTGTTGCGGTCTGCTTGTGATGTCAGGATCCGGGTTGCACGTGCGCACATTCCCGCTCCGCTGTAAATTACTTTTTTAGCAGTATGGAACGCCGATGCGTAAACAAGCAAAAAAGTTGCATGAAATTTACCTTTCTTGCCCAAAAAAGGAGTGTGGTATATCAATATAGGCACATATTTAAAGCTATAAACCTGAATCAAAGCCGGGATTTCACCATATACCTTTAACGCCCTTATCACTCGCGTTCGATTTATCAACGGTTGAGAAAGAGAAGGGCACTAAGTCACATTGTGTACTTCGGAGATAATCAAGTTAAACGTTTAAAAGTCAAGTAATATAGAAAACAAATGAAAGCTCTGTTTTATTCCTGATTAATATTTCCCAAATAGAAATATAACAATTATTATCAGAAAATTTGGCATAGAGGATCTGACCTACCAGATGGTATGCATAAATCAATTTAGCCACAAAATGACATAACGTCCTTCTCACTCTCACCCAACGTAGTGTAAGACTATATCTTAACTGTTTGTAAGGATATACTGTGTCAGTGAACCAGCTGCATGTATATCATTTTATATCGTTATTCAATTTATGAACACAGCGCTCGGAATTATTGATCACGGCGACTGTGAATTCATTCATATTTTATAAAGATTCGTAAACGAATTCCTACAGTATCAAAGTTTTGTAACGATTCTTATACAGCAGCTGTCTTTTGGTAGTGATGAACGGTTATGACCCTGAATAGCTAAATATCATTTAGCGTGTGGATGCTTCACCGCGGGACGCCATTTTGAACAAGGCTAGTTTGCGCGCACTATACAGGGTGGCCCAGAAATAACGGAACGGGGTGCTTGCTATAATGAAGACACATGATGCCCGCCATAGCAACTAGTAACGTTCAATGCGTGCGCCATTGTTAGCACCCCTTCTTCTCTATACACAGCTGAACGCACACTCACAATGGCGCACAGTTGATCGTTACTCGATGCAGTATGGCGGGCATCATGAGTCGTTAGTATGGCAAGTACCCCGTTCCGTTATTTCTGGGCCACCCTGTATAGCTGCATTATACCGTAACAATTCTAGTTCAGTGTGCATTACGCCCCGAGCGCAAGGCGTTCGCAAGATGGCACCGCGCATCTTACAAATCCAAACTAACTTTTAAATTGTGAATTCAATAGGATTACGTATCCTAACTATTCCCGATGGACAGACTTAAAAGAACAACTGAAATTGAATTTTATTTTACACTTTTGAGATGACATTCAAGTTTATCTTCAGCTATAAGTTCAAGTTAAATAATGCAATTCATAAACATGTTATTTCATTTTCCCTTTTTCGGAACATAATAAACAAAATAATCTGTACATCAAATCAATGAAACTGAAGATTAATGAAAGAAAGAGCCAACGAGGAAGCAAAGCTCTATTTCTTATCAATAGCATGACTAGTGACCAAGCGCCTATGCGCGACGCCGTGCATTCGCGCATGTATAGGATCCTGTATATACAGTAATCGCTTGCGCTCTGAGTCTTGTCGATGACCGTAGTATCGCATACATAAACTTCGCTCACAGTGCGTACAAAGGAATGCGTGATCGACTCATGAACAGTGTTCCCGTGATTGGGATTTAGAGCGCAATTATGGATTTATGATAAGCCAAATAGATTGGAAATATATATGTACATGTATATAATTATAGATCCATGTCGGATCTGTATGCATGTATATCTGCAGTTTGATATAGTTACACCGAACACAAAAAGTAACTTACCCCCGAAGCAATTATTGCCCATAATTTCATAACCGATAATTGTTTCAAGATGTCATCTTACCACAATATTGGCACATTTGTTATGTTCGATATGTGCGAAGATCAGAGATATTCATCACTTTATGGCTGAATGAGCACAGATTAAAGACAAAATGGCCCAATTCAATTAAGGTATTGCGTGTGCCTGTACATTGTTGTGAATCAGCACATGTGGCGGAATGCATTGATCATGGTTTATGAAACAATGCTGTTTGATATTCCATTCATTTTGATTTTGTTATGGCACATGTGGTAAAACTACCATATGGATATCTTGGCAAGACGAAATCTTGAAATGATTCTTGGTTGCTTAGGGGTAAGTTACTTTTTGTGTTCGGTTTAGTTGCCTATTCTAACACATGTTTTAACCCTAAACAGGCCGGGCTATTTTAAGTTTTTCTACGGCCGGGGGGGGGGGGGCATTATGGCCCCCCCCCCCCCCCTTAAGATCTCGGCCGCGAAGCGGCCGATCGCCGTGAAAATTTGCACGTATGTTAAGTGAAGTGTATAGAATACAATGGAAATATAATTTTTTTCAAAAATGTATTAATTTGCATATTTATGGTAATTTATACAATAAAGTCATGAAATTCATATTTTTTACCCATAAATCATATATTCTTCATAATTAAACATTAGTTTTCACTACATAATGTTCTTTAGACGATTTGGAATAATAATACAACAAAGAAATTTGGAAGAGCCCGGTTCTTCCTTGTTTTCTATTGTTTTTATAATATCTTATGTATTTCTTTGTTTTGTTTTACTTATGTATTATATTGTTTTTGTTGTTTATTTTATTTCTAACTATAATTAAACTATTTTGAACACCAAAACAAACACCTAACGTGTAAACAAGACCAAAATATCTCTTTTTACGAAAACTGATATTTCCGTATGTTTTGTACACAAATCACGAAATTGAGCGATTTTCGGGCTGACATGCATAGACAAAAGGTCACGTGACTTCGTAACGGTAGGTCCGATTTCAAAAGTTTTGTTTTAAAAGATGCGCAAGACCCAAAAGAAAAAAGGTCACCAAGCAGCGGGGCGTCATCTTTACGCGTTCCGGAGCAATACAAAAAAATCGCGGAGGGGGGGGGGGGGGCATAATGGGCCCCCGACCTTATTATGGTTAATATTAAAGATTTTAAAAAAGGAAATTTTACGTACTGATGTAAAAGGATTATTAGGATTAATATAATGACGTAGTTACAACTCGGCGATTTCCCCAAATCAAAAAGGGGGATGTACGCCATACATTGTCTAAACATGTGTTAGACAGGAGGTGTTGATTAGCCTTATTCCGAGCATTTAAGCGAAAGAGATAAAGGGATATAAATGAGATCAAATGAGATTTCCGTCCCTCATGGTCGGGTAATATAATACAAAACTGAAAGACCCAGCTTACTACAGAGAGAACACAGTCTGGCACGTAATCTTATCTGATTCCAAATTTCGATCACAGTGTGAACACACTGAGAACATACTGTGAATACGCACTGTGTGACAATACTGTTGAACATAGAGTGTTATCTTATTGCATTCTATGCTAGGGACACACTGTGAACAGTGAACACACATGGACACTTTGTGAACACACTGTGTACACCATGAACACATTGTGAACACATTGTGAACGCACCGTGAGAACACACTGTGAACACACTGCATAAACGTATACCGTGAACGTACTGTGAACACATTGTGAACACACTGCCAATCAAAATATGAACACACTGTGAACACACTGTGGAACATGGAGTGCTTTCTTATGCAACTACATGTATATGCTGTGAACATACTGTGAACACACTGTGATCACATTGTGAACACACTGTGAATAACAATATGAACACACGGTGAACACACTGTAAATCACAATATGAACACACTATGAATCACACTGTGAATCACGATATGAATACGCTGCGAATACAAGCTTCTACTTTATATATACCTAATTAATTGTGAAACTGCCATTTATACACTTGTTATTTTGTTTTATGGTTTGAATAAACTGAACTGAAAAAAGAAAAAAATGTGAATCTCAATATGAACACACTGTGAAAACACTGTGTAACACACTATGTTTACAAAGTTTTGGATAATGTCTCAAATAATCAAATAATGTATCAAATTTTGCTCACATTGTATTCATAGTGATCTCAGTGTGATGAGTATTTAAACTATAACACAAATCGCGAATCTCCAATGTAAATGAGGCATAATCATATAAAAGGCGTAACAACGAAACATGTGTATCATCAATATGCAGTTAGGCATGTTCTGTTTATAGTAAAGCTATATATTATTAACCGGTTCAGCGCCAGTTAATGAAAACGCATTACGTTATAAAATACGTTGGTGGGGCTATGGTAATGTGATCGTTTATAATCACACACTTAAAAAAAACGCGGGAAATTGATGGGAATGGCGGGAACGTTCTTCTAATACGTCCACGGTGACCTTATATTACGAATTCCAGCATCTTAAAGAGATTGTTAGGAATTTGCATGCACTTTTAAATCGTTTTCACTAAACAGCTAGATTTTGATACACAATATTTAAAAATCACTCATGAAATGTCAGCGAAAAAACAGATCTGGTTCCGTTTTCGAAAGATAAAATTTACCCCCCTTGCGCGAATGATTATCATTCAATGTAATACTGAGCCGCCAGTGGAAATTAAAGTGTTGACAAAGACGAATAACTCAAAACGACATGTAAAAATTGTCGCTATTCACGAATCATTCATTATCAAATTTATACCATGAAACTAAACACGAAATGAATACGCTTTCATTTATCGAACGATATTACAATTTCTTCAAGGTTAGTGTTACCAGATGTTAGTGTTGCAAAGCCCTGACAACACCTTTAATGAGTAAACAAACATCAACATCAACCAGCTGTGTTTAACATTAAAACTCACATTGAAGTATCTTCATAATCTATAGCAGAGCGGAACAGGCCTACCTAATAGGGCTGTTATTTCGGCTCCGTTTTCCACGTTTTCGGTAATTTTGCAGCAGTACCTAATCTGCTACGTCATTTTAACTCTCTTTTGTGGCAATTTTGTGGACTCATTTCGACAAAATGGCAAGGAAAATCAGGATCGTAATTGGCAATTATCTCTCTAGTTAGTCAATGAAGAGCCATGAAGAGCTGATTCAAGACTGCTTTGTCATGACAATGTCATGATCGAGAGAGCGGTACGCTGTTTTCAAATGGGTCTTGAGATACCAACAGGTATATTATAGTTAAAAACTCATGTCCTGATCCTATGCGTATAAGAAAGATAAATTATGTTAAATGGATCCAACACGCACGATTTTATTTAAATAAATGAAAGCTTGTGCGAGATATCATTATAATAGGTATAGAGATAATTTAAACGAATGTTTGCAGTCATTTCGTCTCTGATTAAGACTCTGTATAATGTATAAGAATCGGTTGTTCAGCCCCAGTGTTGATTCTTATTTCATGATAAACAAATTCTGATAAAGGTCACGAATTATAGTAGATAATTGCACTGGAATTAATTTTCAGGAGTGCTTTTTCTTGAAGTTATTATCCCCCAAAAAGAAAAAAGCTTGGATGAAAGAGTTGTGTTAACATTTAGATGAAGAAACATACATGGCTCTGTCGCCGCATTCTAGAAATTTCTATAACCCTGTTAACATAATCAAAAACACATACCTGAAACACAGATGTATTATCATTTTTGTTGTGTTGTACCATAGATGTTTTCCAAGCAATATCATAATCTATTTTGTTTTGTCTTCATAGTCATATGGTTGAAGTCTTGAAGACATAGTCGTACCCATAATTTTTTCAAGGGGGTTGATTTAGCTTCAGTGGCGTAGATGGGGTGTGTTTGAATACAAAAAACAGTTGTTTTTTTCGCTAAAGGAGGGTGTTTAACCCCCCCCCCCCCCCCCCCCCCCCCCCTCGGTACGCCTATGGTTGAATAGTTCAAGATGTTAAAATCGAGTATGTGTTTGACATGCTATACAAAGTAAATTCGTTATCATTCCTCCGAAACACGTGCGTGCATATATGTTTTTATATAATCATGTATTTTCATATCCCGACCTTATATTCCAAGAAAAATAATATAACGCACCTCTATTATCAGTATTGTGTTGATATAGTTGAAGAGTTCAAATAGTTAAAAATATGCTTTGCTTTGTCATGAGAATCGAAATTCGATACAAGCGCCTCTCCAAAAATATAACTTTAATCATGTTTTTATCATATTACCTTGACGGTTTTCCAAGCAATACAGCGCTTCTAAGTTATCAAACGCAGGCCCCTGAAATATTCGGATATCTTTTTAATCATATTTTAATATGATTATAATATATCTGGACTATTTTCCAAGCAAATACAGCGCAGCGCATGTAAGTTATCAAACGCAGGCCTCTGAAATATATCTTTTTTAACAATAATTATGTAACAAGGGCGTCGATTTCTTCTCGCCATTGGGGGGGGGGGGGGGGGGGGGATGATTCGTCATCTCTGGCGAGGGAGCGAAGCGACAACCCAGCAGCGTGCCCGGGTTTTTATGGCTGAGGGGAGGGGGGGCAAAGCTTTTGAATTCAGCTGTTTAGAAATTGGAAGATTATTGAGTGCACATTGCAAGCATCATGTTATGAGCTGGGCTTTGTCCAATATGAACTTTAGCCTGATAGATACATATATTGCAAGCATTATGATGGAAGCCTGAATAGCATCAATCATGGGATACCCACATTGGGAAGCTTATTGGGGGTCCAGGGGGCGGAGCCCCCTGAAGCTTTTGGATTTGTAATATCCAGATATAAATATGTTGTCTATATGTAAATATAGAGTTAACTATTCTTTAGTTAATATTGGCTTTTGAATTAGCTGTTTAGAGATTGGAAGATTATTAAGTGCACATTGCAAGCATCCTGTTATGATGAGGGCACTGTCCAAGTATGGATGAATTTTAGCCTGATAGATAAATAATGTCGATTGCAATCATCCTGATGGAACCCTGAATAGAATAAGTCAAGGGATACCCACATTGGAAAGCTTATTGGGGGTCCAGGGGGCGAAGCCCCCGGAAGCTTTGGGATTTGTAATATCCAGAAATAAAGATGTTGTATAATATGTTAATAGGAAATACAAAGTTAACTATTGAATAGTTAGCTCAATTTTAGTGAGCGAAGCGCAAACGCACAGTGGGTCAGGATCGCCTGAAAGTTTGCCAAGAGAGAAGTCCTGAATAAAACTATTTAATGAGTACATGGCTGGTACTGGGTCAAATAACCTTAATGTGGGTTCCAGGGGCACAGCCCCGGAAATTTTTGGATTTGGGCAGTTTAGCATTACCAAAAAGTAAGACTATAGTAATAACTTACATTCATGAGAGGGGGCAATGCTCCTTAATTTTAATGTTATTATATATTTTTGAACCCCAAATATTGGGGGGGGGGGGGGGGGATGATAATACAGGCCATCCCCCCACCTGAAATATTGGGGGGGGGGGATATATCCCCCCATCCCCCCCGTGATCGACGCCCCTGTTATGTAATATGATCATAATTTATCTCGTCTATTTTCCAAGCAATAAAGCGCATGTAAGTTATCAAACGCAGGCCTCTGAAATATACCTTCGTAATAATTATTATGTAATATGATTATAATATTTTTTGATTATTTTCCAAGCAGTATCAAAAGCACGCCTCTGAAATATATCTTTTTAATAACTATGTAATATAATCATAATTATCTCGACTACTTCCAAAGCAATAAAGCACATCTAAGTTATCAAACGCAGACCTCTGAAATATATCTTTAAAAACAAATTATGTAATATGATCATAATTTATCTCGACTATTTCCCAAGCAAATACAGCGCAGCGCATGTAAGTTATCAAACGCAGGCCTCTGAAATATATATTTTTTAACAATAATTATGTAATATGATCATAATTTATCTCGACTATTTTCCAAGCAATACAGCGCATGACATGTAAGTTATCAAACGCAGGCCTCTGAAATATTCCTTTGTAATAATTATTATGTAATATGATTATAATATTTTGGGACTATTTTCCAAGCAGTATCAAAAGCACGCCTCTGAAATATATCTTTTTAATAACTATGTAATATAATCATAATTATCTCGACTACTTCCAAAGCAATAAAGCACATCTAAGTTATCAAACGCAGACCTCTGAAATATATCTTTAAAAACAAATTATGTAATATGATCATAATTTATCTCGACTATTTCCCAAGCAAATACAGCGCAGCGCATGTAAGTTATCAAACGCAGGCCTCTGAAATATATATTTTTAAACAATAATTATGTAATATGATCATAATTTATCTCGACTATTTTCCAAGCAATACAGCGCATGACATGTAAGCTATCAAACGCAGGCCTCTGAAATATACCTTCGTAATAATTATTATGTAATATGATTATAATATTTTTGGACTATTTTCCAAGCAGTATCAAAAGCACGCCTCTGAAATATATCTTTTTAATAACTATGTAATATAATCATAATTATCTCGACTACTTCCAAAGCAATAAAGCACATCTAAGTTATCAAACGCAGACCTCTGAAATATATCTTTAAAAACAAATTATGTAATATGATCATAATTTATCTCGACTTTTTCCCAAGCAAATACAGCGCAGCGCATGTAAGTTATCAAACGCAGGCCTCTGAAATATATATTTTTTAACAATAATTATGTAATATGATCATAATTTATCTCGACTATTTTCCAAGCAATACAGCGCATGACATGTAAGTTATCAAACGCAGGCCTCTGAAATATACCTTCGTAATAATTATTATGTAATATGATTATAATATTTTGGGACTATTTTCCAAGCAGTATCAAAAGCACGCCTCTGAAATATATCTTTTTAATAACTATGTAATATAATCATAATTATCTCGACTACTTCCAAAGCAATAAAGCACATCTAAGTTATCAAACGCAGACCTCTGAAATAATATATCTTTAAACAAAAATTATGTAAAATGATCATAATTTATCTCGACTACTTTCCAATCAATACAGCACATTAAGTTATCACTATTGGGCTCATAGTTGGCGAGTTCAAAAAGATAACTTTGTTACCATGTTATCATAATCATATAAAAAATCGATACCTTCGACTCTGAACCATAAGGTTGCAAAGAATTAAAAAGATCATAATCTTCTCGAATGTTGTTAAAGCTGCAATGCAGCGCATATCATGTGGTATGTAATTGCAATTTTTTTTTAGAGGAAGATTGCTTATTCTATTTTTACGATTTTTACGATATCACATGCCTCCGAAAATTGTAAGCTGATTTGATTATGCATTATGGTTATATCCAAGCAATATAAAGGGCATCTCAATTATTTTCTTGATAGTTGAAAAGTTCATATAGCTAAAAATGAAGTTTACCGTAACTACGTTTCCAACGCCTTTGTAACACATAATGGGCCGTATGCATAAAAACAAGCAATTGCTTATAAGCAAATGCTTTAAGCACAAGCAAGAGCTTGTCAAGCAAAAGATCAAGTTCAAGCAATTGCTTAAATTCGTATGCACGAGCCTTTGCTTGTGCTGAAACCTTTTGCTTGCACTGCCTAAGCAATTGCTTACGTGTTGGACAAAGGATCGTTACGGTTGTGCGAACATCGCACTGCAGGGCAACAACGCTTCGTGCCCGACCTGGCAGCAGTATTTTATATTACGCAAATAGGGGGGAAACAGCGCAGAGCATCAGGGGGGTTTCTGTGCAGATCGATGGACAAAAATTGCCCTAAAAAGTCTAAAATAACAGGAATTTGATCACAACATAACCTCTGGAATATGGAGCTTGAAATCATCCTGAAACGGTACGAAAATTTGATCCTTAAACGCGAATGCACTGAGTAAGCAAGAGCTCAAGCTGGTCTGGATGTGCTTGAAAAAACGCAAGCAATTGCTTATCAAGACAAGTAAAAGGTTCGTTTTATGCATACGGTTTTAAGCAATTGCTTGTTTGGTAAGCAATTGCTTACGAGCAGTAAGCAATTGCTTGTGCTTGTAAGCAAATGCTTTTGCTTGCAAGCAATTGCTTGTTTTTATGCATACCGATTCAAGCAAAAGGCTAGCACAAGCAATTGCTTGCTTTTATGCATACGGCCCAATGTTTTTGCACTCACGATGCAATAATGTTCTAAACATGACTGATTTCCAGGCAATAATAAGAGCTTAATTTCAAAAGGCTCTAAGTCAACTTTTTCATTGAATTTTTTTTTTCTTTTTCCAACTTTGAACACATGCCTATATGGGAATATGAAAATAAAACGTTCCATATTTTGATTTTGATTGTGCAATTTATCCTGAAGTTCGGATTTCTAGATACCTATTTAGCTTATTACTATACTAATATAGTTAACTCAAGTTATGCAAAGTGGATTGAGCGCCTTTTTAAAACTAAGCTCTTACTATTATATAGCGTAATAAATAGGGCGCGAATGCATGGTACATCGATCTAGATTACTGCGAAAATGAACAGCTTGATTGATAGACCAAATAATAAGCCTCGTGTAATGTTGTTTTCATGTTCGTGCATGAGTTACGAAAAAAGGGTGTAAGGTAGTCAACCTAGCCCCCGATACCCCTTGGCTCATAAACTCACCTTAAAGGGAACCAACAACCCCAACAATAATATTCTTATCAATGAAATGTAATAGTTTTAGTCGTCCATTCAAACAACACGTTCAGAAAAAAAATAGGTTTTCAGGCAAATTCTGTATAAAAAATTGAAATCGCATCCCCATATTTTGTGTTCATGGGTCTGCAGAAGAAGACGAGTCTATTTCCTAGGACGTACACGTTCTATTGTCTCCACACGTATACGCGTGTATATAATTGATGCACTCGCGAACGTTTTGCGCTTACGGAACCAAAGGCCCTGTTAGGTTCCGTATGTGTGGTGATACACTGCATTGTTAATGAATTACACAACTCTTTGTTGTGGACTTCTGTTTTATATCAAAATTGGGTGACCCAAGATAGTCGTGACCCTTTACCGTCACAAATATCTTGACAAGTCTATGTACGTGTGCAGTGACATACACCGTTCTTCTAAATTAGCTTATTTGAAACATTAATGTTGACAAGAATACAATAAAGCCCACTTTTATTTGACAGGTTTGCGGCGATCGATAATGATAATACTTATCGTCTAGATGCCATCTGGCGAACTATAATGTTTCACCTATATTTTTAATCTTCGTCGAAATTTCTAGTGTCTTCTGGAATTGTTTACCAATCTGCTCCTAATCATGCGCGCGTGCTTTGTAACTAAAAGTATGTTCTTAGTAAAGACTGGGTTATATTAGCGGAATTATATTTCCGTCAAGGCCAAATGAACATTGTCGTGCTTATAATTATGATCCTGTTCTCTCTCTAACTCCTCTCTCCACTATCTCACTTTCTATTTTTCTCATTATAGAGTATAAATATATAGAAATAGGCTAAGGGAGGTTAAATCAGCTAGACAGAGTGTTTAACCTTGGGGGATCTTCAGTCACCTACTAACTTTCACTTCTAATCTGTCGCTCTATATTCTCTATCCCCTCTCGCTCTCTCCCTCTCTTCATTACCAATCTTTTCATCTCTATATTCCTGCCCTATTTTTCCCTCACTAATATAAGTAATAATAGTTACAATTTGAACGGGAATAGTCTATCTTTCCATCTCTCTCCCCGCTCTATCCTTTCTCTCTAGACTCTGTCGCTCTCCTTTTGTTTTCAGTAATAAACCTAACTAGCATTTTCGAATACGAAGAAAACAGCTCATGTTGATAGTTGATATCCGTAAACATTATTTTTCTTTTCCTTAATGTGGAAGCAATTTAGTCACACCCCCTTCTCCTCTCTCCCTCTCACCCTCTCTCTTCCATTACATCACTTCATATCTCCCCCCTCTCCTTTTTATCCATCTCTCCCACCCCTTTTTGTTCTCGTGATCTCTTATGATGTATACATGTTCTGGAACAAGAAGAAAGCAGGCTTACCTTTTATCTCATGTAGATGTGAAGACATGATTGTACTTTGCTTAAAGACATCCATGTAAAGTGTCTAACTCCACGAAAATTCAGTATGAAGATAATTATAATTGAAAATCATTATTTCAAAAGCGTTAGCCAACGCTTTTGAGAAACGTACAATTGTTGTAGTTGAACACGCCCGCCGCGGCCGGCAGCGCGCCACGCGATAACGAACTCTGGCCTGCGGAGTAGCCGAAACCTTCGGCAGCACGACCATCGAGCACGACGGGTCGTTGGGCTGAGCGCGCGCAAATTCTGTACCGTCTGTATACACGTGTGCGGAATTCGTAAAACGGACGATTATTACTGCAACAAATCTACGGCAGGCCATCAGTATTCGGTGATAAAATATGAAATCAATATCGTTTTTTTTTCACTAGGTAAAAAGTGGACGTTTTCTTTCAAACTTTCACAAATCTTCTAATTGTATTTTACAATGATATTGATATAGGATTGAAGTCTCAAATGTCATTTTGTGCAATATCTGATACTTTACACGGATCACTTAAATGTAGAAGCAGGTTTAGTTTAATACTTTCTCTTCCCTCCCTCCCCCACTCTCTTTCCCTATCTCCCACCCTCTTCTGAATAATTGTCCTCTCTCGTGATATTTTCATTTTCTTGAACGGGAAGTAAAGAGGCTTACCTTTCATGTCATGCAGATATGAAGACGTCCGCTCCACCTCTTCGTTTTGGTCTTAACTCTTTTTCCCGCACGCTTCCTTTGGTGTAGTTTTCCGATGTGTTTCTTGAAGAATGTTTGTGTGTTGTATAAGAGCATGTGTGCGTATATATGTGTGTGTATGTGTGTGTGTTTGTGTGTGCCGTGCGTGTGTGTGTGTGTGCGCGCGCGCGCGTGTATAACGTGTGTGCGTGGTGGTGAGTTTGTTTGTGTGTATATGTGTGGGTGTGTATATGTATGTATGTTTGTTTGTGATAATTTGTTTGTTTGTTTGATTGTTTGTGTTTGTATGCAGATGTGCGTGTGTGGGTTTATGTTTGTTTGTATGTTTGTATGTTTGTTTCTTCCTGGGTTTAGTTATTCCCATCGAGCCATAATACATGACCCTCAAGGTCCCCACGGCGATGGATTCAAAGGCTTTAATATATTGTACATCACGAGGATTTGATTTCAGATGCCAGACACTTGTCACCTTTGGGAGTATATTCGTCAAAACTTGATGTATTTATTTTCAGGATTGTGTTCCCCGGCTCAGTTGCATAACATGTAGGCCACATCCCGATTGTCCCACGCGCCACACTTGAACGAGCATTAATTGGTCCAGTGGTATGATCAAGTGTCGGCCTCGACCATGACAGGGGGGGGGGGGGGGGTGTAGGTTCCAACCCCATGCATTCGGTCTAGCCTGTGCATCCTGTTTGGTCCACCTTGTGTCCACACGCCACACTCGAACGAGTATTCTGGAAGTGTCCGCCTCGATCATGACTGGCAAGGTTGTGGGTTCGAACTCCATTCCGTATACAGCCTTTACATCCCGTTTGGCCCACCCTGTGCCCACATACCACACTCGATCGATAATTAATTGGTCAAGCGGTATGATAAAGTGTCCGCCTCGATCACGACTGGAAGGATTTTGGGTTCTAACCTCATTCAGTCCGCGGAATCTACGGAATAACGAGCTATAACCTTCTGCATCCTTTGCCACTCGTAGAGTACACACAAGTGGCCTATAAGGGCTACTGAAAAGGAAGTCGAGCGTTGCCAAAATGTACATGAATGAGTGGGATTTACCTTAGAATTCCCTTCGTGTCCACACTTTGAACAATATTTTGCTTCATCCTCCGGTCGTGAGTTAACACTAAGCATAATATTCGCAAATTCATCCATGTTGCCTAACCTATACGTGGTAAAACCACCGTGTCAACATAATTATAAACCCTGCAGGAGACAGTGTGTCTCAGGGAGTGATATACATCAACAAGATATGAAAAAAAAGTTCCAAACAACACGGTCCACACTGTGGCCCGTGTTCTGAAGACTGAAGTCGCGTCTAACTAAGTCGCGAATACTAAATATAAACGAGTATTTGATTAGACAGGACTTAGACGCGACTTCAGAATACGGGCCAGTGTTCACACTGTGGTCGACTGCTATATTTCAATAACTGTAGCACATGTCCATTAACCCTTGCGCAGCTGGTATGAACATTATACGAACAAATAAAATCACTTTAAAAATGTCCTTTTCTTCACAGTCATATCCTACGTCATATCCTACGTCATATATCCCCCTATATGTACTTTGGGGGGAGACACAGCGATAAACGTATACAATATTTATTAGCACTGTAAGATCCCGAAAATATTCGGGCTGTCCTCAATGATGATGAATGCATGCATCAAATTCAAGTCGTACTGAATGGGTTAATTGTCTGCCGACTAATAATAACTATGTATGATAACTCTAAACATATCGAATTGCACTGCACTACATTATTATCTGAAGTGCTGCCCTTCTGTCAACCAGGAGAAAGTATACTTATCTTTGTCTGTCTGTCTGAGGAACCTTATCAATTATTTGCTTGTTTTCTGTCTGCCGCTGAATTATTTTGAAATGTCAGACATGTTATTGTTTGTTTAAATATCAAATTATACGGAAGGCGAGTGAATGGACGAAAACAGAACCAAAATCAACCCTTAGCCGGGTACGATATATCGCTATATCATGCTTTATGTCATGAGATTTGAGTTTTATTGTGTGTCAGCTTGGTTATTGGTGCATTGTCTCTATGTGTCTGTGAGTCGGTATGTGTTTATAACAAGATTGAAATTGATTTTAAAAAATGGTAGAAACAAGTTTGCAAAATGTTGCTAGAATCAAATATGCGTTTACTATTAGTACAAATACATGATTTCAACTCGGATTAAAAAACATATATTTTTTTATTAATGTCTTATGTCGGATGAAAGAAAATATTGATTTATCAATGTTTCTTATGTTCAATTTGTGTTACCTATTAATTATATTATATTGTATCGCTAATAATAATTAGCTAAAATTTATATTCACTCATTGGTATGCTTGCATGGCTTTATAGTACAATACGTGATTCTCGAAAACTGAAAATATATAATAGATTGCGCCTTGTGACGTCTTATTTACCAGCTTCGCTAGTAAAGTTTTCATCCATATTTTGCATTACGAGTCGGAAAACGTCATGATAATGCGGTTCTAAAAAGCATTAGCCTTGAAATTAATAACCCTATATATACATTAGCGTAAACAATAGACGGGTACATTAATGTTCTCCCGGCCCAGATGAAAACTAAACAAAAACACAACAAAGGGCACTGAATGAAAGAATAATTGTGGAAGATCTTATTTGGCAGATACACATTAGCGTAGACGGGGACATCAATGCTATCCGTCTCATGAACAAAAAAGGATGTTAAAGGGGTAGTTCAGTTTTGGTAGAGAGAGCGCTGCACATCACAATTTTTTTGGTGAGGTAATGAAAAACTGAGTATCGATTTGAGAGAACATGCAATTTTAATGGCAGAATAAACTTTATTTGGTAAAATCTGTCAAGAACAGGCTGTAAGTATAGTTTATTATATTGATCAGTTTAAGTATTTGGGCCTAATTTTTTTGTGTTTTTGTCTTATTTTTTATTTTGAGTGTCTACGGTTGTAAAACAGGTTGTTATGTAGTTGATTTTTGTGGGATTTGGGGTAGTGTTGCTTAGTGTATTTTGCATCTGTCACAATTAATGAGTGTGGTTTGTGGGATCAGCTCTAACCAACCAATAGTTGTTGTGATGCGGTACATGAGGAATAGTGAGTCAGAGATATTGTACTGTGATTTTTTTATATGTAGAAAATGGTGGGTGGTGATAGATTGATTTTGTTGTTGTGGATGTAATTGATGAAGATTTTGATTGTGATTTTGGTGGTTTTGTTATTATTAGGTGTGGGTGTTTTGTTTTGTTTGTGGTGGGTTGGTTTGTTATTGGTGATGTGGTGAATGTGTTGTGATGTTTGTTGTTGGAGAGGGAAGGAGGATGTTGTATAGGATTGAATGGTGTTTTGGTAGAATGTGTTATATGGTTTATTTTTATGAATGAGTGGTTTGATGGGGAGTTGGTAGGAGTTTTGGTTGTTAGTTGTGTTGTGTTAGTGGGTTTGGTAGTGTTGGTTGAAATTTATTATTAAGTGATTTGGAGTTAGTGAGATGTTGGTTATTGGTATGATATGTGATATTGATGATGTGTGGTTGTGATGGGGGGGTGTTTTGGGAGGTATGTAGGAGGGTTGAAAGGTATTGTGATTAGGTGTATTTAGTTGAATTTAGTTGTTTTTGGGTGGATTTGTTTGGTTTATATAATTAGATTAATGGATATGAGTAAGAATTTGATTAGTTTGTTGGGTGTTGAGAGATGGTGGGTGTGGTATTTTATTGAGTGTGTGATAAGTTTATTGGTTAGTTGTTTAAGTGTAGTTAGTGTAGTTATGTTTTGGGTAGAGATTGGGTTGAATGGTAGATTGAAGTGTTGGGTAAGAGTTTTAGTTAGGGTATTTTGAATGATGGGGTTATGATAGATTTGGATAAAGAAGGGATGAGTGTTGTATTGGAGTGGGATTTAGGAGGAGGTAGTGTGGATGAGTAGGTGTATGAGATTATTTGTTTTAGTGTATGAGAGTTTTGTGGTGGTTTGTGGTGGAATGTTGTGTTAGGGATGTTTTTATTGTATTGTATTGTTGGGGGTTGGTGGGGGGGTAGTAGTGTATATTGGATGGAAATGGGGGGATTGGTGGGTAAAGATTGATGATTTGATGTAATGATTGTGGAGGTTGATTAGTTTTGTTGTGAGTGGATGGAGAGGGATTGAGTGTTATGTTGATGAGTTATATAGTTTGTGTTTTGGGTTTGGTGAGGTATTTGATTGATGTTTTGTTATTTGTTGAGTTTATTGTTGGGGGGTTGGGGGATGTTGGGTGTTGGTTGTGTTGTGGGTTTGTGGTGTTGGGTATGTGGGTTGTTTGGTTTGGGGGTTGAGGTGTTTGTGTAGTGTTGTGGTTTTTGTTGGTGTTTGTAGTGTTTTTTGTGTGGTTGTTGTGTGGTTAGGTAGGGTATTGGGGTTGTTGGGTTGGTTAGGGTTTTGTTGTGTGGTTGTTGGGGTATGGTGGTTGGTGTTTGGGTTTGTTGTTTGTTGAGGGGGATTGTGTTTTGTTAGGGTTTTTGTGGTGTGGTTGGTATGGTTTGGATGTTTTTGGTTGTTGTTGGGTGTTTGTTGTTGGGTGTGTGGGGGTTGTGGTGGTTTGGGTGGTTGTTGTTGTGAGGTTGTTGTGGGTGTGGGTGGTTGGTGGTGGTTTGTGGGATGGGGTTGGGGTGGATTGGGTTGGGGGTTGTTTTGTGGTGGGTTTGGGTGGGGGGTTGTTGGTTGGTGTTGGGGGGGATGTTGTTTGGTGGTTGTTGTGTTGGGTGTTGTGTTGGTGGGGTGTGGGTTGTGTGTTTTGTGGTTGTGTGTTGTGTGTGGGGTGGTTTGTTGGGGTGGGTGTGTGGTTTTGTGGTGTTGTTTTGTTTGTGGGGTGTGAGTTGTGTGTGTTGTTGTGTTTTGTGGTGTGGTGATGGTTTGTGGGGTGGGTTGTTGGTGTTTTGTGGGGGTTTTGGTTTTGTTTTGTTTTGTGTTTGTTTGTTGGTTGTTTATTGGTTGGGTTTTTGGGGTTTGGTGTTTGTTGGTAGGTGTGGTGGGGTTTGGTTTGGTTGTTGGTTGGGGTGAGTGGGTTGTTGGGGTTTGTTGTGGTGGTGGGTTAGGTTGGTTTGAGTTTGGGGTGTATTGTTGGTTGTGGGGTTGTATTTGGTTGTTGGGGGATGTGTTGAGGGTTTTGTTTTGTGGTTGTTGTTTTGTTGGTTGTTAGTGGTGGGTGTGAATGATGTTTTTTGTTGGTGGTGTTAGTGTTGATTGTTGTGTTGGGAATAGAGAGGGTGAGGTTTGGTGGTGAATGTGGGGGGTATGTTGGTTGTGGGGGGTTTGGTTGGTATTGGTTATGAGGTGAGTGGGGGGGGGGGTAGAGGGGGTTTTTGTTTGTTTGTTGTGTTTTGTTTTTAGGGGGGAGAAGTGGTTGAGTAGTGGATGTGATGGGTGGGTGTGAAGTTATGGATTGGATTGTTTGTGGGTGTGAGTGGGATTTGGGATTGATTGTGGGGATTGATGTTTGAGATGGGATATGTAGTAGGTTGAGTTGGTGATTAGGTATTGTATGGGATGAGGAGATTATGGTAATTTGGTTGGGTGTTGGGGGGTTTTGGGGATAGGTGTTTAGTGTTTGTTTTGTTGGGGTTTAGTGGTGGGGTGTTAGGTGAGTTGGATGGGTGATATGGGGTTGGTTTAGATGAAGAAGTGTTGGGTGGGATATGGATTGTGGTGTGTAATTGGGGGGATAGTTGGGGTTGGGGGTGTTGTTTTTTTGTTATTATGGGTTGTTTTGATAGAGGTGGTGTTTGGGTTTGGTTGGTTTGATGTTATTGATTTGTGTAAGGTAGTAGTTGTAGGGTTTAGGTAGGAGTGTTTT